>JASXSY010001149.1:0-301101 GCA_034509805.1 Sipha maydis
TTTTTGAAATTGAATTTACACGCAATATGATCGATAGTCATTTTACCTTTACGAATGATCACACGACATTGGATGGAGCCCAACAAATATAAAATGTGTGTTTCATAGTCAATATTACGTTATTTACAGATCGACGGATGATACAGCCGACGACTATCGTAATAAATATCGTAGTGAATGGCTTGTCGATAACATCACCGGTACGGCGATTGGTGATTCGATCGAGTACCGAGTGAATCGCAAGAATCTGCAACTGAGAATCGGTCCTAACGAAAATAAAAAATATTTGAGTCTGTCCGCATACGCTACCAATCGCATGGGGCGAAGTCCACAGACTTATTTCGGAAGCGAAAACGCGATTTTATTGAGCCATCCATGGTGGTGGCACGACGAGTCTACCAATGAGAGCAGCACTAGAGGTCCTGTAGGCACGTCGTCGACCGGTAATATGCAACAGCTAATATTAATATTTACACATTATTGTTCAGCGAGAATTCGCCGGACAAAAAACTTCTGTTTAATTTGATAACTTTTTTATATTTTGTACGCATTTATCCCAATACATCCAGAAAAATATATATTTTTAGTTAATTTATTTTTTTCTTAAAACTTATCAAATTTTGTACACCGTACAAACGACTTGTACTCGGAAGAAACTAATATCTTCCACCGCTTAATGATATTACTACATATGTGAACGAAAAACATTTTGTACAAAATAGAATCCTTATAGGCCATAAAATAAAATTCAACAATATTATGGCTGTTTATAGTTAGCATCTCATTTCGTGAATAATTACCAAACATTTAATAAATTATGATACCAAAGGATTGTCTCAAGAACAATTTTCGAATATAATACATAATCGCTTACCGACATGGAGCGCTTACGAAATGATTTTGAACTTCAACTCCTCATTTTTTTCTACTTGATTTCAAACTTTTTTTCCCCCAATGCTGATACGAAACTTTTGATTGATTTTGATAACCGAGTACTTTACTTTTCTAGAATGGTGGATAATACTGAGCGGCAGCGACGACCGGCAGAGTAAATCGGTTAACGGCGTCAGTGGTGGCGTTAGCAGCGGTAAAGGTGCCACGGCGAGTATAGTGGTCATTTTGATAGTGGTGATTGTAACGGTTGTCGTCATTGCGTTGCTTTTGCTGTGGAAACAACAGGGCGGGCGATCAGCGTCGTCAACGGGTGTGACGGAAACCGCAATCGTCACGAATCTGATTACGCCGAACGACCATCGCACAACTTACGACGATAAGACCGATAAAAAGTACTCACTACTATCGCAACAGCAGCAGCAACAGCAACATCGACTACAACAGCAACAAATGCAGCAGCGGGGAAACAATATATATCCAAATTTGAACGCGTCGAATAGCAACAATTTCGACGACGGCTACGACGACGACAACGACTGTATGACCACTGCGGCAACAGTGGCACCCGATATAATGATCCAACAAACGTATGGTAAACAGTTTTTGGCTTCGATCACAAACCGCGGTATCCCCGGACCGGAGAGTTGCGTGTGATCAACCCGAGCCGGTGTAAAATGAAACTTTTATTTCAAACAACAGACGCTTATGACAATATAATAATGTGTACCTACTCGTGTAACGATATTATTATGTTATAAAGATCTTTTTTCTCCTACCTAGTATACTCGGTGCGATTTTATAAATATTTAACACAGAAAACGATCCGTGGAGCGTAAAATTTTATGAACTCAAATCTAATTACTGCATTTATAATTGTATTCAATATACGTTTTAACATTGATTTGAATATATCATACAAATACACTATCCTATTGTTAAAATTAGTTGCTCCTACATGGACGGAATTACTAGATTACTAGATGTCACTGTAATCGTTTAAACAATAGAAAACTTTCTATTATATCGATGGTTAAAAGGCCAAGTGTCGTAATCCACAAAAACATAATTTTACAATAGACACTTTTAACGTTTTATTTACCTATATTATCATGTATAAAATGACATTAAAATAAATGATAAATATTAAAATTATAGTAGTTAAATGGTATGGTGGGTTACGATAATTGGTTAACCACAAGAAAATGATATGAAATTTAATATTTCATGATAATTCCATTTTCGACCAAAGTGAGGGTTACGACAATTGGCCTTTTGACCATCGATATTTCTTTTATAGAAAACCGGATTTTATCAAATTGAATGCAAGCGATTACACTGATGTCTAGTAACTACGTCCGTATAGACACCACTAATTTTTACAATATTATGGCGTATTTGTTAGAATACCCAGGTATTCTAAGGTCAATGGTTGTAATTAGTGGTCTCGATACAAGAGTACCCGGGTACGCGGTTTTACGGGTATTACCCGATTTACAAAATTTGCAGGTACCCGTTGGGTTGGGTACCCGTTATAGTTTGTATACTCATTACTAATGTATTTGTGTAAGTTTTCCTCAACGCAGACACACTAGGGATGTCATTAAGAGTATATTTTTCAAGAAACGATCGGAATTGAACATTATAAATTTTATGTAAAGGAATGTTTGCACACATAGCCTTGCATAAATCATGTGAAAAAACAGATTTTTTGTTTGACGTCTGTGATAAAAATTGTTGTTTATTTTCTCGAGGTTTATTTCGACGAGCTAATAATCGTTCATGTTTCATAGTTTTTATATGTTGAGTAAATTTTTTTTCAGCACTTACTTTAACTTTGCAAATTTTACAATAGAGCATAGTACCATCGGTAGCAAATGTATCTTCACCAAACTGTTTTACATACTTATAAAATATATTTTCATTTATTTTTGGCATTATGCGAACTATTAAGAGAAAAATTTAAGCACGGAAAACACACAAAAAATTCGCTAGTCTTAACCGGTTCACTTTACCGATCCCGATTCATGATCTCGGTTCAGTGTAAATATACACCGGTTTAGTTAGAAATTCGTGGCATAAATCGATTTATCCCCTCCGAAGTTCTTATTATCAATTATCACCACTATTATCATCCGTGGTTATTCATCCTCTTATTCTTCCGTTATCATACCTTGGAATTCATCTACCTAAAGGTAAAATGAGACAGAAATATTTAAAAAAATATATGATAAAAAACTTAATAGGTAATGAAAATTACATTTACCTTCATATTCAACATCATGTCCCATAATAATTATCTCGTTTTCTAAGTCCATATTAATTTGAGCAAGTAGTAATATTATTAAATAAAGTACGTTATTTTATATTATAAGTCGTTGTTAATACTTAAATTGTATTGTACAAAATAATGATATGCAGATTGAAAATAAAATTAATTTGGTTTAGTGATAAAAATGTATAGTGATTGATGTGATAATAAATTAAATAAGGGAAAATATAAAGTTTGTGGTGGGGACGAATCATGATCGGTATTTATCAACCACCTCGTTAGCTTAGTCGAAAAAAAGTAAACCGGTGTGCCTCATTTTAAAATCGGTTTAGTACAGAGAATTTCTAAAAACTACACCGGTTTAATTTTTAAGGGGAAATCTACACCGGTTTGCGCTAGCGAATTTCTTGACAGCGAACGGCACGAAGTTACGTATCGAATGACACTTAACACCACACTAACAAGATTACCGACGGACACATAATAATGTTGATATAAAATTTAATATATACTTAATTGTCAGTCACAGATACGACATAATAGTAATAGAGATAACATTATATGAATGCCCATTATGTGGGTACCTACGATAGAACATAATCTACACGTCATCGGGCTGTGTACACTGTACATATAGTACCTATATAATAATACCATACAGTTTTAAATTAATTAATAATTGGGCGCTTTTTCCCTGAAAATGTGTGAATATGCATAAAATATGCACAAAATAACGAAATATGCAAAAATATGCAAAAAAAAAATTAATATTTCAACTATGGGGCTTATGACTTATATTTATATCTAGGTTTGCTATAAAATAGAGGCTCAGAATAAAACATGCGAATCCTACAACTTCTCTGCCCTACTCATAAGTAAACGATTATAAAACCGCGTACACACGAGCGCGCCGAACCTGCAATGCAAAGTTGCGTGTGGACGGTACTTGAAACACGTGCCGCGCTGTTACTGCAACCGCGCGGAGTGAACCAATTTTTGTCGGTTTTTCTGACGAACATCAAAGGAATGGTTCGGCGCAAGATGATAATGGATCGTTGGCGCAGCGCGTGTTCGTTGTGAATTAAAAATTACTTTGCGCCGCGCGTGCAACGTTGCATTGCAGGTTCGGCGCGCTCGTGTGTACGCGGCTTAACGAAACCCATCATTTCGTTATCTTTTTTTTCTTTGCACAGATAAATAACTGCTATAAATAGATATTATTTTATACAACTTTTTTAACAATTTTCAGTTTACTTTTACATTACAGTAAATTAGTAGCTATAGGAATATAAAAAAATCATAGTTAACAAAACTTTTCAAACACCTATCAATATAATTATTATAATATTTGTATAGCTGTATATTTTAAGTTCAAGGCGTAACAATGAAAGTACGATTATATTACACGTCATCAATTATATCACAATTTTCTTTTCTTTTTTTTGGCTCTAAGGGTGGGTTTGAATCCGTACCCCCCTTCCCCATTAGCACACCACTGATTGTGATTACTTATTATTATACTATATTATTATTATTATATCTGTTATCAGCAAGACTTAAATATAGGCTATATAATAGCTTTTAACATGTTATTTGACATTATACTTGATTAAATTAATTATTGAAATACGAGTATAATATCACTAATAGCACTCACATAAAATACTAAACATTTTGTTTTTAAAACGTAATTTTATTAATTTAAAAGAGGAAATATTTTAATATTTTTTATTCAAATAATTGTGCAATGTATAATTTAATACTGATTACCTCTTAGCAGTTAAGACTTAGCTAAACCGTTTATGTATATCAAAAGCCATCGGGTACCCGAAAATTTTGAGTAATGGGTGCCCATTGCCCGAGAATGTTGACTACCCATAAAATCGGGTATTACCCACATCAAATCAAGAACATTAGTTGTAATCAAATTTTATGGTTATTTTTTTTTTTAACACTATTGGAGATTTTTTCTTTTTCGTCCCTAGAACGCGTTCATTAATACTGACAAGAATGATCAAGATCATTATCGGTAAAAAAAAATCCCGTAGTTTTGCCATTTCGTAGTGATAGACCAATGTATTATTATATATATCTACCTATATGTTATTATCATAATGTACTATAAATACTCGATCCATCACCACATTACGTTCGACTTAACTAATCAAATTTTGTTATTTTTATTATTTTTAATCGTTGTTGTAAAGACGTTATATATTAGTGTTATATATATATATATATATATAAACATGTATACGTGTGTGTGTATATGTTAAGATATTTGAGATTTCGTGTATGACCTTTATGTATTATAAATATACCTATATATTATATCTATACTTCTATAATAAATTTTGAGTGATAAATGTTCCATCATTACCCCTGTTCTATCATTGTTTATTTATTGTTAATTTTGTAATTTCAATATTAGGTCAAATTATGTGATACTGTTTTTATTTTTAGTTGGATTTAACCTATCCAGTAAAATACTTTTTTCCGTTCGCAATTTTGATGTTTATAAATCCGGTTGTTGATGCATTCAAATGGTCTAAAAATATTAAAATTAATTTATTATAAAAACAAAAGTTACAATTAATCTTTTGTTCTATTGCTTCGACACTCGGTATTTAAGTTCAATGATTATAAAATAAAAGAACCCGAATAATATTTCGTTGATTTTTGCGTGTCGTTATATTAATTTTCAATCGAACAATTTAAGCTATTGTGAATTTTTCACGTAATAAGTTCTATATATTACGAATATATGCATACTTTAAAACCATAAGTTTTATAATTTATAAATTCATGTATTATATTGTACTACCGAATACCGATAGAGATCTCTTTTGTTAAACATTTTAAAATGATTACTCTATAGCATTTAATTAATATTTAAAAATGATGGAGTACCACTTACAGCATGTTTCAGAATAAACTTAGGTATATTCCGTTATATCTAAATCTATTTTTAAAAATATCATAATTTAAAAACTCATTTTTGTATTCAAACTAGATTTACTCATAATCCTAATCTAGTATCTAAAATTTAATTTAACTTATTTCGTTTATATAACTTTTTTTATTATTTCTTTTTTTTTTAATTATTTATTAAGAAAATTAATAAACATGCTATTACAGAATAAGATAATATGATAAAATAATTTACAAACACATAAAAAATATAAGAGGAAGAAGGCCATCCACTGATAGAACCCTATATGACAGAAATTTATATTCATATATGTACATTGTACACTTAACATTGTTTTTTTTTAAAAGATCTCTACGCCATTTACAGTTTAATCGACACAACAGATTGTCAAAAAGATTGACAACAGAAAAACAAGAATTTAGGAGGTTTAAGTGGGAATAAAGTTTGCAATGGAGATTTAGATAGTGTTCTTTTTTTTATATGTTATTTTATTTTATATCATTTATATATTACTCTATGCGTTAAAATAATATGCAAGAAAACTGATCATTTCCATCAATTTGATACGACTTTTATTCTGAAACACATTGTTGGACAATGTTGTAATTATTTATTTTTAAATCAAATACTAATTGAAATTTAATTATATAAATAGGTACGTTAAAACTATTGTTATGATGATTATTGTTAAAAAATTATAATAAGTATCAAAATTATAAATTGTACCGGAACTGTAGTTTTGTTAGCAAATTGTATCGAAACATAACTCTATATTATTATGTATTAAAACCAAAATTACAATAAATAAACCACCGTACCTATTAAAATTGAAATAAAAATAATTATATTATAATCAATGATAATAGTTTATTGATTAACAATTCATGAAGTATATTTACCTAAACCTGCATATTCAGTGGCGGCGTGAACGGAGTTAATTTGACGCAACTGTGTCACGAAAAAAAATGGTAGATGGGTGTTTAAAATTGACTTTTGTAGTTGAGTAGAAATTAGAAACTTGCTTTAACGTAATCAATTGAATATAAATTAAATTCACAATAATCAATAGCGCAAACGTTCCAATCGATTAGGTATTGAGGATTGTCGACTGCGCCATTGAAATAATAAGTTCATGTCGGTTACTGTGCATATTTACACATACCAATGTATTGGAATAATATTCAAAAACAAAGAAAATCATTTCATATTTATTAAAAGAGAAAATGCAAGAAGCATTTATTCCATGATTAATATTAAAATTCATGTATAAATAATAAAAATCAAACTTTTATAAAAAAAACAATATGGCCCAGTGTATTGAGTGTCTTATGAATTATTAAAATACAAATAAAAATAACAGCTAGGTACAGTTAAATTAATCAAGGACGGAACGTTTTAAAATGTTAAGGAAAAATATAAAACATACTTTAAAACTTAATTTAAAATAAAATTTAAAAAAAATGTAACTAATATTTTAGTTTAATCCAGAATTTTTAATCACACAAAGAAATTAACTTATCATTTAAATGACACTTTTCATGCACAAAAATCAGTCAATTTTTAATCATACCTATGGAATTCATGGACACACAAAAATCTGTCGAAATGAGAGGGAAAATTAATTGATAAAATACTGCCCAAAAACATTGCACGATATTAAAAAAAGGTTACCAAAACTCATAACAAAATTTTAAAATTACTCGCCCAAACGCATTATGCTGAGTTTCCTAAGTTCATTGCAATTTTTTCAAATTCGTATAAACGCAAACCGCTCAGCTTGAGATCACAATGAAATGACTGTACAATAATATTTATACAGGTATTGAATATCAGTCTATCTAAATATCATCTATCATGATTACTATAATTAACTTAACTTTTCGATCATTTTCGATCACTTTAATGAATGTACCGACGAAAAACTGAGTTTTTTTTTTCTGTGCCAAAAAGTTGAATCACGAAGTGGTGTGTTATTTGAAAAAAAATAATATCGGTAACTTGAACGAGCATCCGAATTATTTCAAACCGCAAATATTATGAAATCGGAACATTATTGGATAATAGAAAATAAACAAGTGAATTCCGTACAACATTGACCGAATAATATTTGCAAAAGCGTTCTAAACTAAACCGTAGCTATGAATACATATTTTGTCGGGAACTACTACTGTTTAAAATAATATACGACGTGTGTGGATTATTAATCTTTACTGAAACGAGACAAGACGTTTGCATTATTTTCTCTGCGATCGCGGACGAGGCAGTCCAGTGGCCGGATCGATCCGATTCAGTACGGTTTCGTAGCAGTAATCATTTTAACGTTCACTTATTACCATGTATCAATTTATTATACGATAATACCGTGGATCATCGCGCAGGTACCACACAACTGTACTTCGACTAAACCAAAACTGACGTTGAGAGTTCACCAAAAATGACATGATGATTACTCGCGAACGCAAAAAAAAAATTATCACGAACTTGCTAAATACTGATTAATAATTTGAATATCTACCGGAAGGTACCAGATATGTACTGTAGACAGTGTTACATTGTTATATCGCAGAATCCGAAGGAACAATCAGACAGCAACATTGCATATCGTGTGTACGATAACAGCCGATATCATATCAACAACGTACAGTCGACGTTTCACCGAAGTACCGTTATGTTGTTATCAGTATGTCGCGATCGGTGACGATTTGAAAACAGTTCCTTGAAATGTCCGCAGCCTGTCGGAATGTTCGCGTGTTGTAGGATCCAACGGCCAATTTAATAGCTAGCTCATACCTACACGCATCGTCGACCGTCAAACACCGTTGACCATGGCGAGCGTGTCGCCGCCCGCGAAAACCGCTGTCCCACTGTCGAAAACAGACAAGACCAAAAGGTAAACAGTCTTCATCGTTTCCCCTGCGGTGCTCGATGGTCGCCCTGATGACGACCGTCGACATCCACTTATACACCATATATTGTTTCTTTTTGCTTTCATTTTTCTTTGGTTTTCCTATCCGTGAACAATATTTGGAAAATACTTTTTAGTGCGTCAGTACACCTATGTATAGCTGTTCTTCGATCAATAACTCTTATTGTACAAACCTTGACTTGCCATTCATTCCAAATTGTCCCAGCCAATATAAGTTGAGATAAATTAACATCTTATAATAAAACATAAACTATTATTGTATACTATATCCTTATATTATGATAATCATATGATGGTATCTAAATGATTAAATTTAATCAGCCTGATTATTTACAATAATTAATAATAATATATTTAAATCACAAAAAAGTATACTTATTATTATGTTTTATGAGTATTTTACATCAGAAAATAAAAAAGGCTATTTAATTTCATATCCAAGTTTAAGGTTTTCTAAATCTGACCACCTTACTCATACCTATATGTAACCTGTCCATTTGTAAACAAACATCGATTAAATTAATCCCCAACATAATTGTTTTTATTACAAATTGATTGTAAAATTACCTACTGATATAAGCCATTGACCTCAATAATTTTTTTTACTTCTCATTTAAAGTTGTTTAATTTTAAATTCCATCACACTCATATCAACTGTATTAATTATTGTTTTTTTAGCAGTAAAGTTTAGTTAGGATCGGTTCTGAATATAAACCTAATTGATTATTAATTTTATAGATAAGTTTAAAAAAAAAAGCTGATTACTTGTATTTAATTCAACTTTTACTTTTATCATTATAAACAAATTATTTTCTGTTCTTATAAATAAGATTTATTCATTCTTTTTTTTTTAATTTTTTCATTATGAAAAAATTTATAAAATTAGGTGATATTCAAATAATCAAAAAAAAAATTGATTATAGCATAATTGGGATAAATTATTTTTTAGACATTTATAATTTTTCTTTTTCTTATTCTTTACTAATTAAGTATTTAATACATTTTGTAGTACATAATTATAAACTATAAAATAATCTTAATACTTTCATCTTATTTTAATTCTAAATTTAAAAAATGTATTTTATTTTTTTAGGGATTCATCATGGTGGATATTGCTTGTAGTGGTAACTATTATTTCATTTGGAACCCGATTACATAAAGTGAATGAGCCAGATCACGTTTGGTATGTATTTTTTGTTTTGAATTTCATTATTTAAATTTTATATCAATTATGCAATGAAACAAAACTATTCCAAAAGTATGTAATTTTTTTTTTTTTTTTAGTTGGGATGAAACCCATTTTGGAAAAATGGGTAGTTGGTACATAAATAGAACATTTTTTTTCGATGTACATCCTCCTTTGGGTAAAGTAAGTGCTAATTTTGTTTTATAATATAAGTCAATCCACTATAATTTTAATCTCTTACGGTTTAGATGTTGATTGCTTTATCTGGGGTTCTAACAGGATATAATGGTAGTTTTCCATTTGAAAAACCTGGTGACAAGTATGAAGGAATCAATTATGTTGGAATGAGAGAGGTTTAAAAAAAAAAATTTTATAAACATTTAAGTTTTTTTTTTTAAACATATATCTTTTTTTCAGTTTTGCTCAATTTTAGGTGGAATGTTAATACCATTTACTTTTATATCTATTTGGGAAATGACACATTCATTAAACGCAGCAACTTTATCATCAACTTTAGTTTTATTTGGTAAATTTTTACAACTTTCAAATTTGTAAATATATATATGACTTTAGACTGTTATTAATTCAGATATTGGAACATTAACTCTAACTCAATATATTTTGCTGGATCCTATACTATTGTTTTTCATGTTGGCATCATTTGTTGGAATTTGCAAGTTTCGGTCTCTAACAACATCGTAAGTTATAAAGTGTTATGTTTGTATTTTTATTTATTTAAATATTGACTTATTTTGAAAGTGACTTCAGTGTTAACTGGTGGTTTTGGTTAATATTTACTGGTGTAACTATGGCCTGCTGTGTGAGTGTTAAATTTGTTGGATTATTTCAAGTAACTTTTGTTGGATTGATGACAATAGCTGATCTATGGTTTATACTCGGAAAACTTTCAAAACCTATTGTAATATTTTTAATTGTTTTAAATTTTAAATATTATTATAAATAATATTATTTACTTTTTATATAGAGCTATACAGTGAAACATTTTGTTGCAAGATTTATTTGTCTTATTATCTTACCAATAATGGTGTATGTAGGATTTTTTTACATACACCTTGTTATACTGAATAAAAGTGGTAATGGTGATGGATTCTATAGTTCTGCTTTTCAATCAAAATTGCAAGGGAATTCACTGCACAATGCTAGTATGCCAAAAGGTCGTATATTTTTCATTTTTATAGGTGTATCTTTTTTTTTTTTTAACTAAAAAAAAATAACTATTTTTTATATATGTACAGATGTAGCGTTTGGAGCAATAGTAACTTTAAAAAACTATAGAACTGGTGGCGGTTATTTACATTCACATTGGCATCTTTATCCAGAAAATGTTGGTGCCAGACAACAACAAGTTAGTAAAAATAATATATTACAATTTCAAGTAATAATAATGTATTGGATTATCATTTTATTTTTCATTTAAATGTAGATAACTACCTATGCACACAAAGATGAAAACAATCGATGGTTGGTTAAACTTTACAATAATGATGAACCGTTAAATGATACTGTAAGATTTGTAAAACACGGTGATATGATTAGACTAGAACATGTACCAACTAGGAGAAATTTGCATTCACATCGTGAACCGGCTCCAATAACAAAAAAACATTATCAAGTTACTGGTTATGGAGAGGTATTAGCATTATATTATTACCATTATTGTTTACTTAAAAAAATAATAATTTTAATGTATAAATTATTTCTTAAGTCAATTATTATTATGTTATTATATTCATAGAACGGTACTGGTGATTACAATGATGTATGGAGAGTGTTCATTGATGGTGGTGTAGATGGTTCTTTTGTTTCAGCTGTAATTAGTAAAATCAAATTAGTTCACGTTCTTCAGCATTGTGTACTGACTACGAGCAATAAGCAATTACCAAAATGGTATTTCAATGTTACCATACTATAACACTACATTTATTAGTAAATACTTTATTTTTATTTTTATGTTTTTAATTTATTTTAATTTTAGGGCATTTGAACAACACGAGGTTACATGTAGTCCAAATCTGAGGGACGCAAATTCTTTTTGGAATGTTGAGGATAATATAAATCCTAAACGTTAGTTTAAAATGTTTATTTATGAAATAATAAAATTTCTTTAAATCATTACAATTGTATCAAATAATCTAAAAATAATAAAATAGTGTATTAATATATTTATTAATTTTTAGTTCCAAATGTCAGTTTTGAAGTATATTCTCCAAATTTCTTTGCCAGATTTATTGAATCTCATGCTGTAATGTTCCAAGGAAATGCTGGTTTAAAACCCAAAGAAGGAGAAGTTACATCCAAACCATGGCAGTGGCCTATAAACTATAAGGTTTGAATATAATTTCAAAGTGTTTTTAAGTATTAGTTTAGTGTAAGCATAATACACAATTTTTACTTATAGGGACAATTCTTTTCTGGTAACAATTATAAAATTTATTTGCTCGGAAATCCAATTATATGGTGGGGAAATATATTTTTTATGGTGCTATATAAATGTATTTCAATGTATAAAGCTATTGTTAATAAACGCAGATTTAATGAAAATACTGCTGGTAAGAATAATTATTATTACTATTTATAACTATAATATAAATTATTACATACATGCTTTTTAAAATTGCAGTTGAGGACTCTGATACAGCATTATTGACCACTAGTAATTGGTTGTTTATTGGATGGTGTTTGCACTATATACCATTTTATGCCATGGGAAGAGTCTTATACTTTCATCATTATTTTTCAGCCTTTTTATATAGTTCAATGTTAACAGGTAAATGTAAAATAAAAATTTAATCTTTTTATCTTTTTGATATGCTCTAATAAAGAATATTTAACTATCGCATATTACAAAAATATAAAAAAAATGTTGTTAACTAAAATTATTTTAAGGTGTTACAGTCAGCTACTTATTACAAACTATTAAGACTTCCAGACCAACTCTCTTACGAAAAACCATTTATGATGTACTCATGGGAATTATATATTCATCAATTGTTTATAGGTAATTTAAATATATTACTTAATACTTCATTGAAGTGCACACATATTCAGTCTTAAAGTTCTGGATTGACCATACATATATTTTCATATTTTTTATATTTATTCACTCAATAAAATTTTTAGTGTCATAGCGTCATGATAAAATGTTAAATTAATTTTAATTACAATTTTTGTAGTACAATAAAAATTCATAAGTATGACTGTTTTTAAATGAACAGATATATTTAATTCTGTAATACTTTTTTTTTCAGTTTTTATCTATATTCTCCTCTTGCTTACGGTATGTCAGGGCAACATCAACCGAAAAAAACAGTACAATGTTTGGATTACGTTGGCTTGATTCATGGGAATTCTAGAACAATGCTATTTATACAAGACTGTAATTTTTTTAATATACTTAATTTATATTTTTTGTAAACCTACAATTTTTAATAATTATAATTTTTTTACAATATTATTTTTACAAATATTTTATGTATTGTTTTCAAAATTGTATACTCTTTTAATATATAATTGTGTTTTTTATGCTGTATTTTATTAAATTTGAAATTTAATTTTTTTATAAAATTGTAGTTATTTATAGTGAAGTTGATATATTCAGAAATTATTAAAATGGTAAAACAAAATTATAACAAATAAAGTTATAAATAATAAAAATATTTATTAAAATATTCTAAATATTGTTTAAAAGCTAAAAATTAAAAAAAATCAATAAGAAACATATTTTATAAACATAACATTTCAATCAAAGACAATAAATATTAACATCTAAGTATATGTAAGTTTATTTTAGAGTAGGAAATGCAATTATAAAATAGAAAATATCAGCTTTCAGTTAGTTTGATTAGAAAATTTTAGTTAAATGATAATATAATAATCAATGTGTTCTTCTATTTGATAAAATAGTTCAATACTAATTATTAATTAAAGTTGGCCAAAATGTTAATGCAAAAAAGTTTTGAACCATTTATACATACATATTTATTTTGAATTCATTGGTTATTATTAATAATAATATTACTAATATATAAATAAAAGCTTAGCCTAGAGTATTATTTGTAAAGCAAAACCAGTTTTGTATTAAAAATTCATCATTGGGTATACAAAGTCAATAAAATTACAAATTGTTTATATATTTATGTATTAATTTTCAAGTTACTATTTAATAATAATTTTTTATTTTATTTTTTTATCATTTTTATTATTTAAAGGTTTTTATTGCAATAAGTCTATACCTGTACCACTTGCCTCTGTATTAAAAATGTTTAAAAATTGTTCTAGGCAATTGTATTACCTTATTAATTACTCTTTAAATGTTACATAATATAGCATATATAGCATATAATTAATATTATTAATTATATGCTATATAATTAAATACATCGGTTTTATTGAAATATTGAATAATAAATCAAATAAATCTGTCTTAACATTTATGACTGAGTAAATATAATAAAACACAATTCTTATTTTACATTGGATGTAAAAATATTTATAGAAAAAAAACTATATAAATTATTGAAATTAGTAAACAAAGGTTGAAAAAATATAAAATATGTGTATACATTATGTTAAAAAAAGTGTAATAAATTATATAACAAATATAATAGTTCAGTACTTCCCATCACCCATAGTATATTATATATATATTTTGTACACTCTAGTAGAGTTGAATGAGTATTGTTTTTTTGATGTTGAGTCGAATTAAGTTAAAATTTTTTCGAATCCAGTTGAGTTCAAAATTCGAGTAATCGAAAAATGCCGAATACTCAAAAAAAAAATCGAGTACCTACTAGAAAATTTGAACAACTGAATACTGGCAAAAAAAAAAGTCGAATAGCTAAAAAATGTTGATTACTAGACAAAAATAACTGTGGATACCAATCTGTATAAAACTTCGTTATCATGATAATAAAATATTGAAGCATAACAATTTATGTTATTTTTGAACTATCAACCTTCCTCGTATTTCCTATCAAAAATATTTAGCAACTAGTTATTTATAGTTTTAACATGTATTTTTCAATAAAGTAGTAAAATAAACTCGAATAAAGTCAAATACTTAATTCAAGTAAATGAATTTTATTTAAAAGTATAAAAAAAAATTTCAAAATCGAACACTCGTCTAACTCTAATAATTAGTGAATAGATAAATATTATAATTCAATTTATTAATATAGGTATATCTAGATAATTTCATATCTATCATTTAGTACATAATAGTATTAAATATTGCACATTAAATTTCCAAATAGATCTAGAATTTTCAACATTTCAACGAACTCTTCACGTACAATTAACAATAAATATATTAATAAATAAAAAAAAAAAATAGTTTATACATAGGAATAAATAAATAAATGCTTAGCCCGAAGTATTATTATATTTGTAAAGTATAGCCGGTTTTATATTAAAAATGTATCATTATTAATCATTATTAACCAGTGAACATGGATTCTAACCATATCGTACCTTTTTTTTTTGCACTCTAAGGTGACCTATGCATTTTGTGCGGTATTAGCCCGCCATACACGAGCGGATTTCATAACGGATTTGGTTCGACGGACTAAATCCGTAGGTCCTTGATGGATTTGGTCCGTCGGACTAGGTCCTTTAACGTGTCCACTAACGTGAAAATAAAAGTCCGCTATTTTTCGCGGAGCGAATCCACCAGTGGACCAAGTCCGCTGGTTAGTGGAGGAAATCCGTCGGATTTCGTGCAGAGGACCTAGTCCTCTGGTCTTTCAAGACGTTCTGAAAGATCTGCGGATTTATACGACGGACTACAACTGGATTATCAGTTATTATTCAATCCTTTAGATTTGAGAAATTTCATAAGTTCATTATAAGCAATAGACTTTAAATTTTTGTTCTTATACTCAACAGAGCTTATTTTCCATAAACATGGTTTTGAATGGTACAACTCAATGAAATCTGTTGTTTGTACACCAAAAAAACACTAAAAAAAAATTTTTAAATCTTAGTGTTTTTTAGTGTACCTATATAGTTAATTTTTTTTAGTAATATTTATATACATTTTGCACAAATCATGGAGTGGAGTTAATCTATAACAACAAATTTCATCAAGTTGTACCATTCCAAACTATGTTTATGGAAAATAAGCTGAGTAAAATAAGTTGAGTATAAGAACAAAAATTTAAAAATGATTAAAATATAACAAAATACAAATCATTAACGAACCATTGATAAGTAAATAGATGATATTGTATGATAATAATAAATGATAATAAAGTTATTACTATCAATAAAATAAAAATTTCTTATCAAGGTCCGTGGTCCGTTGGACCTGGTCTTTTAGTCTGTGGAGAAGCGAGAGACTTGATCCGTAGGACTAAATCTGCCAGACTTTCAATCTGCCGGATTAAATCCTCAGAACACCACACACGGTAGGACTTTTTAGAGGATTTAATCTACCACAGACCAAATTCGTCAAAAAGTCCTCTCGAGTATGGGTCATGTTTGTGTGGTGCAATGGTTCCACCAAAGGTTCCATATACACAATTAATTCATAATTTAATTAATCTATGACGCAAGTAGTAAGAGACTAAACACTGGCTATAATTATGCACTCACAATGGCACTCATAGTTGATCACTCAGAAGGCGGTAAATTGTTCCAAATTAAACTGTACTCGCAAGGGCGCCTGCAGGGGGGGAGGCAAAGGGTCCATTGCCACTACTGGAATTTTTTTAAAACTATTGTTAATTTAATACCAGGCATATTAATTATAACATAATTTTATTGAGATACATTTATGAAGTTTAAGTAAAATTATTATATTTTTAATAATCTAAAATACCGATTTCCATGGTATTTGATTTTGTTATTAATCTATTTTTAGACACACATTATTTTTTCCAAAAACGTAGACAGCAACGATAATGACCACAACAAAATGTATGCTATTTTAGAATGAAGACACTAGAAATATATTAAAATTTAAAATAATCTTTTTGATTTGGTTTTTGAATTTTTATCTTGCCCCGGGTGGGATTTTATCCTGCGGGCGCGCTTATGTACTCGTACATAATAGGATGACTCCTACACTGATCGGGAATAATCGAGAATGATTGAAAATAATCAGATAGTAATAGTAATAGTATATATAGTATAGTAATAGTATATGATAGTAATAGTATAGATAATAATCAATGATTCGATAATCTCTAAGCTTTGAGAACACTCGTAGTAGCTCGTATTCGGCTGTACTTCCGATAAGTAAAGGCGGTCACTTCGAAGATCTTGTAATTAATCGAAATGATCACTCGTCTCTACACTTATGATTTTTAGCAAGTAGTTTTGGACCGGCTTGAGATGTCTTTTTAGTTGTTTGCAAGCGGAACCACTCTTTTCATCACCTATCGTACCACACGACCATAGATATGAGACATATTACCTATGTGTCTCGATAGACTTGTCTTGGCTAATATTCCGCGGCCAAAATAAAAACTTATATATGTATATATACTTCTATGATTAATAAAGTAATGATAAATATAATTTAATAATTTAATTATGTTTATCATTACTATAATAATATAATTATTATAGGATTATGAAAGTTAAAATGTAAAATGCCAGTGTATTTACAATATACGATATACATACATGTAATCAAAAACTGGGTAGACATTTTTTCTTTGTCTCAAAGTTAGTTTCGCCAATAATCGCAACTGATTATGGTAAAATTAAGGACGGAATACATTATGAAAATTTGATCGTTTTGGAGATAATTTATTAATTATTTATTTATTCATTTTTAATTCAAAACCGATTGTACTTTACAAATATTTTTATTTATAACCCTTATAAATAATACTCCAATCTAAGTATTTATTTGTTTATTTTTATTTATAAATATATTTATTTATTTATATATTAGTTTACGAATACTTATTAACCATTTGATAATTTTTAATTTAAATGTTATTATTTTATTAATTAGCAATAGCTATCCTCAGTATTCGTAGTAGCATCGACCTTTTAAGGACTTAATCTGCTTTGGACAATGAGCGAACATTTTGGATTTCATTTTCGCGATGGTTACGATCATCATCAAAAAATAATAGTAACGAACTTAGAATTTAAACAATACACTTCAACAAATATTAAATTTGACAAAAACGAATACTTGTCGATGGTCATTTAAATATCGATTCCTTTGATTGGTTTAGACACATAGTAACGGTGGCGTATACTAATTTTAGACGCCGCTCAAGTGCGTTGTAATGTGGTAGAGTAATTAGAGACATTGTTTCGTGTACATCCAACATATTTTGCAATACATTTGTGAATGTTCCTCCTTTTATAGATTTCAGTCTTTCCCACGTCTTCTGACGAATTCTGATCGCAACATATAAACATTACCATCATCATTTTAATTTTAAATTATAATTAAAGCATCATTTTACTTACATGCAACACTGATATAGCGGAGCCAATATATCGACATGATCTTTGTAAGGGTTTCCAAAACTATCCAAAAAGTTTTTTTTTATATATTATCAATGGTTATTATGAATGAATTAAATAAATGTTAAAAATTAAATAGTTACATGGAACCTTTGTGTGTACTGAAGACACAACCTATTTTATGAATGCCTAGGTCTAAGATAACAATTTAAATAAGCAATTACAAATTAGAACATTTCTGGATTGTGTACTTATTATGAACGATATAAATAAAAAAAATTTAGTTCTCGTTATTTTCACGCAAATTACAACGCTTATTCTTTAAAAAGCAAAATAAAACGAAATTTATTTTTGTATTGGTATATTAACAACTAGCATATATAAACTAATATTAAAATTATTCATACAATAGGTACTTATATGATAACTGAATAAGCGTACCTAGATGTTAATGTTAGATTTTTATTCAATATCGAAATAATATGTAGTTTTGAAACTGAGACTAATGACTATGGACACTTTTAATTTTATGTTTATAATTTCAAAATTTAAAATTATATTTATATGTTAAATATTTTTGAAAGGAGGGTAGTATATACAATTGTATACTTAGCGGCCTATGGCTTTAACTAAAAATGTATCAACAAATATATTAAATATATTTATAACGAATCGAAATAAAACGTTTTTAAATATTTTTTACTATGTGATAATGTTTTTTTTTTTTTTAGACAAAATACAAAATAATTTTAAGTGGCATTAATTTAATTGAACGCATTTTATTTAGAACCATATACAAAGCGGCATTAATTCACGCACTTCTATGAAGTAATCCATACCAAGGTACCTCCAAAACTATATTGTGTAATGTGTTCATAATTTCTTTAAAAGTTCAAATAAGAACAGAATATAATCTATATACCTATAAGATATTTATTTATTTTTCACATAAAGTCCAGTAAGTTAATAACCCAATTGCATGCCCTTATATTCATAAAAATACTATGTTTACATATTTACTTTAAATAACTACACCCATAGGCAGCATTTAGGGGGGCATGAGGGGGCAGGAAAAATATTGAGAGGGCAAACTCATCATTTTGCCCCCTCATAAATTAAATATTATTAAAACAATTTTTAATTTTTATAAAATATTTATGTTGAAATTTCTATTATACAATTATATAAGAAAATCATATGTTAAGTCAGTTCAAAATTATCATAAATTAATATAAACTAACGTAAATTCTAAATATTAACTGTATATTAATATAATATTATAATTACTTTTAAAACATAACATAACATATACCACATATTTTTTTTATTAAGATGCAAATCTGTACTATTTAACACAATTATGTCCGGTTAAGCGTCGGTTAAGACTAATCGGTAGAATTTAGCCGGTTAACACATGATAAATTCTTCCGGTTAGCATTATCAGGCACTAACCAAACATTGTAAGAGCGGCCCTTAGTGTATGTGGTGAAAGAACAAAAATACAATGAAAATAAGAATAAGAAACCACCCATTAGTGGCACTTGACTGGGAAATTATTAAAATATAAATAATTTATATAAGTAATAATTATTATAAAAATATAGGAGTGTAAGATGATATTTGTTATTATTGAGATAATAAGTAAAATTTAAGTGGAATGTATATGTATTAGATACGTTGATTATGAGAAAATTTTTATATGGGTCAGTAAATTATGATTAATTTTTGCTCGATAATATGAGCCAAGTGCCGCCTATGACTATACCCGTATCTTTTCTTTAACGTTCGAAAGTTTCAATAAAATGTAGGCCAATATATCTAGAAATGTATAAGCTATACAAAGTACAACAGGCAAATTAATAGTTTCAAAATTTACGTAATAGAACAACAGCTGCTGTATTTCACCAATATCATACAGTAAATTTAAGTAACAGAATAAGTTATTAAATTATTATTTATAATACATAATTTGACTAATATTTATACAATAGTAATCACATAAATAATTTTACTTTTAAGTATATGCTTTAAAAGAAAATCGAGAAAACTGTTTCTAAAATATATATTTTAAAGATTTTTTAAGTTAGTTTGAATAAAGTTAATTTTATCTGAAAATTATGAATTTTAGATATACATCTAAGTCCTTTCGAATTATATGATAATTATTAGATGTAACTTATTATAAACTTATCACATAAAGTATTCGGTTATTTATCAATCAAATTCAACAGTGTCAACTAACAATCCTATAATAATAACTTATTACCAAAGTAAACTCAAAATATTAAATACTTTTAAACTCATGTAATTTGTCTAGATTAAATTTGATATGCAATGTATCTTAATACATTTTGGCTTACAAATAACAATAAACTACAATATTCAAGTGATATATTATACACATATATATACATACGTAAATACCTTTTCCCATTATCAATTAAGATTATGGTATTATCAAATTGCTCCACAACTTCATATCGATGTCGATCACCATTTCCAATAATAAAATCAAATATACATATATCGATAAAATCCAAAATTCTTTCGGAATCAAAAGTAGCTTTAACATAAGTACAAAAATTATTATCGGTTTCCCATCTGAAAAAAAGTTTGATTTTAAATATTATACATATAATGCATTATATAGTATACATAGTTAATAAAGTATTAATTTCCCAATTAAAAAAATTGAATTAGATAAACATAGTTGTTAATTGGTATAAACCATGATTATTTAATTTTAAAATAAACAATTGAGTTTATCCATATAATTAGATAATTCAAATCAAAATTGTTAACCTTGCTGTCTTATTTTCATTATAAGTTCTTCTCCAAGGATGTAAACGTTGTTTGAGCTTCATATGTGAAGGGAGATAAAAAATAGCTGCACCTTCAAGTCGTTCACTTTTTGTACACACTGGATCTTCACGTTTACAATAAAAACATTTTCCATATAGACACATTTCTTTGGTTGTTGCTAATTAACGTGAAAAAAATATAAACAGCAAATAAATTTATATATAAAAAAACCATCTATTTAGAGTTGTCAAAGGTTAAAAATGATTTTATTTTAACATCACCGTAAAATTTCTAATACTATTATAAAACTTGAACTAAATTTGTGTATATATTTACAGTACAGTAGTTTATTTTTAAAAATATAAGTAATATATAACTCACAATTAATATACATTGTTTTCTTTAATCCAATATTTGCTGTTTTGTGTATTTCTGTAGAATCTAAAATTCGCTTTACAACAATGGGTACACGTGGAAATCCAAGAATAAGTGAAATATAAAATGCCATTATTTCACCATTATAACGATCTTTGCCAGCGTATACATCTCCATATATTATTTCTGATTCCGGATACCTTAAATAGAAAATAAATAACAAATTTAAGTGTTTATAGTGGTAAATTTTAGAACCTAAATTTAAACTTTCACTCTTATATCAAATAATATTATACTAAACAGTCATTTACATTTTTTATGAGAAAAATATTATATTAAAATTTTTATATACACAAAATTAAAAAGGAAACTGAAAATACATTTTTAGGAAAATAAAAATACATTTTTCTAGAAATAATAAATAATTAGTTTCAAAAACTTAATATATATTGGACACATGAAAAATTTTAAATTGGAACTCCAATGTAATCAAATAGAATAATACAAATATTTAGTACTTAATTACTTTACTATCAAGAAATAATTTTACTATAAAAATATAATTTTTTTATTTTAAAAAAATTTTTAAAACACAATGCTGTAACAATTTAATCTCAAATAATGATAATTAATAGAAAAATACTATCATATTCCAAAATTAGAAAACCCAAGAACAAAATTCGGCTTAGGTATTTAATTAAAAACAATATAATTGTTTAATAAATGTCCTAATAAATTTAAGTTTAGTGTAAATAAATTTCTAAAATTAATACATAAATTTATAAGAATGAAAAAAAAATATTTTTATGTATATATTTAATTATGATTAAAATATAATTTTGAATTTTTCTCTGCCTTAATGATTTAATTTGCATATTTTTTAATATAATTAAGATAGTAAAATAATAAATATATTATTATTAATAAATAAAATATTAAATAATTAAAGCAATAAAAATACAATTTTATATATAAATTTATATTCATAATATGTCATGCACATTTTAATACATTTTATACACAAAATAATATATATATATATATATATATATATATATAATAAAAGACCAACAGTTTATGTTTTCTAATTTTAATTTCTGTATAAATCTTGAGCAAAAAAACTTAACTAACTTAAGTACTTACCATTTTGGTTTAAATAACACTTCCTGGTTATTTTTGAACATAAGTAGTAATTTTAATTGAGTTCCTTTTAAAGCATTATAAGTTTTAATTATTTCTGATGTTTTTAATAAGTTTATAGTCGATCCAAGATATGGTGTACCATGAAGAGGCATAAGTCCATCTTTATTCATTACCTATGAAATAGGTATTTACTTATTTATTTATTTATTGAAATTTTCAGCACCACAAAAGCATGCATTACAGAGAATATTAAATTTCATTAAATTGAATTTAATAGTACAGTATGTATATGCTTAATATTTTATTATTAATATAAACTTTGAATAGGAGAAAAATTAAATACTTACATTTATAGTAGCATTAAACAAATCAATATCACCATTAATTTTTAATTTTAAATTACTTAAGAGCACTTCAAGTTCTTTTAAAATACTAGACTCTTCAATCGGTATTGGAAAATCATAATCTTTGTCAAGTTTACTTAATGAATTCAAAATATTTTGAGCAGCAAAATATGATGCATTATAATTTATTAAAGTTGATTTCTAAAATAAAAGTCATATCAGCTTATACAAAACTATAAATATATTAAATAATATTTATTAAATCAAATAATGTTCAAGTTAATACAATTATGTAATCGTTAAATAAATAATTACAGTTAGATTTATTAATTAATGTAAAATAGCTAATTTTACTAATTCTTCTTAAGTATTTATACTATAATATTCAAAGAGAATAACGTTTAAAAATATAGTGATAATAATTATTTTGAATGGGTTTCCAAGTATTTACTTACTCTTAAACTTGTTTCTTCCTTTGAAAAAAAGAATACTAAATAAACATTCAAACATAACACTAAAAAAATACTTAATAATAATACATAATAATATTTATAGTAGCATCTTAAATATATCATAATTATTTAAAAATAAGGCTTTAGTTAATTTAAGGTTTCTAACAACTACATTTTCTCATTAACACAATACTTAATTGATACCATATTAAAAATAATTTGAAAACTGTTATCAATTATCAAAAAGAATATTATCAAATAAATGTCAATGAACTCTACGAACATAATACTGTTCTTTGATAATACATATTATAAAATTCAGTTCATTGATGAATATGTTTTTTTAGTGATAACAAATAAATAGGTATTGTTGATATTTATTTTTTTGCATTTGTTAACAATACTACTACGTATGTAGGTATTTTATACTTCTAGTTTATTCTGTTACGGATTACAATATATGTGTTACTCCTGTAACGTGCCTCGAGTGGTTTGAGGACGCTACGATAATGTTATGATTGAATAGTACTTCTAAGTGTTTTAATATAAGTTCAATAATTTAAACTTGAAAGAATAGAGTATGATATTTTTATTTTACACTTAGAAAAATTAGCAAAGTAATAACAATGTAAATATGACTGTCGTAAGCGGAGTGTTTGTACTTGATGGCTGGATACGTCTGATGTTGGTGGTGAAACGGAGCCCTTATATACTCTGTTTGATTTTGTTCTTGCCACCTGGTTGCCCTTGGCCTTCATTGTCAAATTTGGATGATGACGTTGTTTGCTATTTATAATCCGCACGTGGCTTCTTCTCTGTTGTTATTATTTGGCCATTTCACAATTTGTTCATGGTCGGACATTGATTTAGTGATTATGATCTGCGCGTGGCTCAGCTTTATATTACAATATATGTGTGCAATAGTTATTTATATAATTTAGAAGTATTGTACATTTTATCCTCGTACGACTCGGAAATATGCGTATTATTATTTGTTAGTAATTACATTACAATTATATTACATATAATGGTGCATGTTACACTCCTTTAAATAAGTTATTTATGCCTAATACACTTGAAATTTATTATAATTTCCTACTAAAAAGTTATTTGAGTGTGCAATTCATATTAAATATTAATTTATGATTTTTTTTTTATGCTTAGAAAATACTATGATTTTAATATTTTAATTATTTACTTTAACAGAAATATTTAAGTCTAAAAAATATAGTAGTATCTTAGTTAAAGTTGTAAATTATTCAATCTTGAAACATGAAAAATCTTGAACTTGATTTTTATATTATAAAGCTTATTAATATTAAAATGTTTACATTAAAATATTTATGCAATATGTTTATTATTATCCAGCAATACAATATATAGCCAGATACAACTAATAATAATGTGTTATATCAATGAGTATAGATGTGTTTTTGGTGCATTAATTTAACATTTTTGCATAGAAAACAGACAATACATTAACTAGTTATGAACTCTATCATGAATATATTCTATCAACACATATAGTTCATCGAGCCATGAAGTATAATAGTTTTGCGGACATACATTACATAAACATAGGTTTCTAAGATCAGTATAAACAGGGGTTCACATAAAGTAATAAAACAATTATCATATATGAATACATTCACAAGACGGTTTATAAAGGACAGGTGTGTTACAGACACGCATAAACTACGATTATGATTATATAAAGGAAACACTAAGAATAGTGTGTAAAAGCTGATTCTTATAAATGGACATCAGTATTCGGGTATTTGTCAAATATTAGCAGACAACGGAGACTGGACTAGCTTCATAAATTAGTTATAAAAGATTAAGATTTATTCCATAAACTTATTTGACACCAAATATTTAAGAACACTTTATTACAAGGGTAATTACAAGTATTCGTTTAATAAGAAAGGTAATCTTACAATAGCGCTAAATTATAGGATAAGTAATGTATAAAAATTTGGGTATTAAAACTCAAATATAATATAACCAAAGACCGGATTTATATGTTTTTACATATCGTTACTGGGTCTATGCAGTATTATGATAGTACAAAATGTGGACGATTCGTTCAATGCTGAATGCGAAGAAAAAAGTTTTTTTTGCATATTTAAGAATATTTCATGGGTTAGAGAATATTTAACCCATTTAGCATATTTTGGAATACTTCGTAAATTGTGAGAATAAATATCTATTTATTTTTAATTTCGGTACCCAGAAAATTTTTTTTGAACATTTATAATTTTCTTTTTTTTTATCAATTTGATAAAAATAATACACACAGTAGTTCTTTGGTATTATCAGTGTTTTAGCACAGAATAGACTAAATCTAGTCTTTTCTGTGGTTATGGTGCTTTATCATATTAAGTTTCTGTGCCGTTCCCTAAACATGGTGGCTAACCTACAATGCTGGCAGTTGTTTTCTTACTGATTTTTACTATTATTCTGTTATATTTATACTATATTCCTATTTTCCACTTTTACTAAAGTGCAATAGTATTCCATTAGGTATAATACGCAACTGTAAATACCTAATTAATACCTCACTATTAAAATAATGTTGAAAAAAAATTTAAAAATGCATATTAAAGCATATAATGATATTGATTGAATATTTTAGCATATTTTTGCATATTTTATACATTTTTGAGAGAATATAATGAGAATATATGAAGGTTTTTTAGAGAATATTAGCATCATATTTTGGGCATTTTAAGAGAATATAAATCCGATCTTTAAATATAACAATATCCAAGTCAAGTGAATCACACGAGATCTAGGTATATAAGGGGGTTCCTTACAGACCCACCAGCAGATGTATTTTAATCTCGTAATAGCACCTTCACGTCAGTCTGTTTTATGAATTAATTAATTAAATGTTTTGGACTTCGAAATATTGTATTCAGAATGCTCGTTATAAATTTTCAGAATACTTAATTAAATACTTTCAAAAAGATTATTTAAAAATTATTTTGAATACTACCCAAGTACGCTATTTTATCATAAATTCAGTTGAAGGTACTAATAAGCTAAAATCAAATGCATCATTTACTGATCCTATTATATTAATTTATTATTATAAAATTAATATATTATTATTTATGTTAACTTCTATAACATGTAATAAATTATGAACATTTTAAAAATTATAAAACTGATGAATATTACATTCATAGGCATGCACAAATCTTGCTGCCAGAGGAGGAACAGAATATATATAGTATAGCCCCATATAAGTTATTCAATTATATTATAGGCAACATAAACAAATATTTTTATTTTATATATGTATATAATTTATTCAAATACTAATTTAATATAATAATTTAAATTTTATAGTATACTTGTATTTTAATAACATTATATTTGTATAAAAGAAAAGTATAACACACATTGTTTCCTATTGCTAAACAAAAATTGATCATTTATTCCTTCTCAATAAGTACCATTCTTCTTTGATAGGGCATTAGTGAATGCCAAGTCTCAATGAAGACTTATTATCACTACAGTATCTTGCAGGACGCATGGGCGTGAAGCAGGACAATACATAAACATCATGTATGGCACACGCAATAATTGCATATTATTTATTATATAAAATTATATTATAATATTCAACCTTCAAGAGGGGCAGCTTTCCCCCCCGTGAACAGCTATGATTATAATACCAACCATGACAATGTAATTTCTTACTAATTTCTAAAAAATTTTATTTCAGTAAAAACTCAAAATAATTAAGTAATCATTTTTAATGGAACAGATTTTTATTTTAAAATAATATTTCTATAAGTATTTGAAAACAAACATAATAGTCACTGAAATTATAACTAATTCCATATCCTAAATCCATAAACCCAAACCCATATAAATAAATTTCTATATAATCATGTCAGAAGTATATAAAATTATTTAAATATTCTAATTTCATAACAACTGTAGTTTTAATAATTTAAAACTTTATTAAAAACACCTCCAAAATATAATTTGAAAATACGTAAATAGATACAATTATTTCCATAAAATTACATAAACATTCACAATAGATAATTAAAGTCTTGATAACATGCCACCAGAAATTGCAATAGTTTCACCAGTTATATAGGAAGAAGAAGATGAACAAAGAAATGATATAACAGATGCAACTTCTTCTGGGACACCAAACCTAAAAATAATACATTTTTAATGAAATATATTTAATTTGATTTGTATCAAATGATATTCATTACCGTCTCATTGGTTTCATTTGTAATATGTATTCACTGACATCACTATTTTCGGTAAGCTAAAAATATTAATTTAAATTATATATTTATATGAGTTCATT
The DNA here is from genome assembly GCA_034509805.1 of Sipha maydis. Taxonomy (NCBI): domain Eukaryota; kingdom Metazoa; phylum Arthropoda; class Insecta; order Hemiptera; family Aphididae; genus Sipha; species Sipha maydis. The sequence goes on from JASXSY010001149.1 coordinate 28,114, forward strand.
GAAAGTACTATTATTAGATAAGTAATTGAATATCTTTTATTTTTTATAATATAGGTCATTATATTGTCACATAATAATAAATAACAACTCACTAGACATTTTTAAACTAGGTAATAATATTTAAATCTATACACATAACTTTAAGATTAAAAACTTACAAATGATGCAAATTTTGTTTTTATGATACCAGGAGCTACACAATTAACTCTTATATTATTTGCTGCCAAATCATTTGCTACAACTTTAGTCAGTCCAAGAAGTGCAGTTTTGCTTACAGAATATGCTCCCAAAAGCTATAAATCATGAACATTACTTAAAAGAAATAAAACAATTATATTTAAAATATTCGAATGATTAATAATAAAATATATTTAAAATTATAAGAATATTTAGTATAAACCTTAAGTTTCTATGTTTTATTTGAACAAATTAATTATTTTAGGATTTACCATATTTATTTTTAAAATTGAATATTTGTATTTACCGACATAGGATTGAGACCGGTTATTGAAGAAACATACACAATTGATCCTCCTCCTCGAGAAATTAGATGTGGAGCTACTTCTTTTGTAATTAAAAATGCACTTTTAACATTTACTTCAAATATTTTATCCCATACTTCTTCTTTGCACTAATTTTCAAATTATAATTAGTATTACTTTTATTATCAAATAAAGAATTTAATTAACATTTAATAAAAACCATACATCTAGTACTGAACCTGATGTAGGATTTGTTGCAGCATTTGATACGAGAATATCAATTCCACCAAAAATTCTAATGGTCTAAAAAATAATTCATAATACATTTAATGTACTAATACAGAAAGATATATTATATAATATGAATTGGCACTAGCTAGAAAATAGTATACATATAATTGAATTGAAAGTACAATACCTCTTGGATCAAATTTAATCTATCATCTTTTTTTGAAACATGACATACAACTCCATGAACTTTACTAACACCATATTCCTTTTGAAGTTTCGCTAACGCATTTTCAACATTATTTTTTTTACGACTGCTAATCATGACTGATGCTCCATGACTAGCCAATTGTTTAGCAGTAGCAAAACCAATTCTAAAAAATGTAAAAATGCATTGTTTTATAGTATAACGTTTGGGCAAAAACATTCAAGTTCAATAAAATGTAATATTTACCCTTCAGTAGATGCTGTGATTATTGCTACTTTGCCATCCAATGGTTTTGCTATGTACGAAGACATTTTTTTAAATTGTGTTCTAAAAGGAATTGTAAATGGGCTTCTAAATTTACGAATACAATGCATTTCAATCGAATAATATTAGGAGTTCAGATAGATACCTTGATTGACTAAAATAAGATTTTTTACGTTTCAATTATTTAATTAACAATAGGTAGTAAAATATTATTACAACCAATTGACACATTAAAAATAGTAATTAGATTTTTTTACACGAATTAATTGCAAAGTTATTTATTATCATGTCTATCTGTGATTTGTTGACCAGTAGATGGACCATCTTTAATGATAGTGTTGGTATTGACTTACCTATTCTACTTCTCTGCAGAATAATAAAATTAATTATATATATATATATATATAGCGGTAACAATTATATCAATATCTATTATCAATTATTTACGTGATATATTACTTGTTATCACCTAACTATCATCATTGTCGTCTATAATTGTTTTCAAAAAAAATAATAAAGTATTACGTGTAAAAATAATGTTTGTATGGTACAATATAATTCTTAATAATGTACTATATCTACGAAAATGATTATTGGAATTTCATTGCGAATGGCAGTTTCTAGTTGTGTGAAATGCATATTAATAAATATAATTTTTTGAAAATGATAATTAGAAATAAAACTTTGATTAAATTATTTTTTTTATTAGTTTTCTGTGTTACAATTCTGTATGTTAGCAAGTTTAGTGTTAACAATAATTATGAATTTGTGAAAGGTAAAGATTTGTTAAAACAAGCAATCCAAGCTGCTCGATTAGGTGGCGTTCAAGTAGCTTCTATTCATAATGAACATCTGGTTAATGCCAAATCCAAAGGGAAAACCGCTGAAGGTGCAAATGATCCGGTCACTAACGCTGATTATACCTCTCATTGTGTTATGTATTATTCACTGAAAAAAAATTTACCAAATGTGAAAGTATGTATACTTTATAAATACCATAAAAACATTAATTTCATCATTCAATTACAATTGAAGTATAAAATAATTATTTCTTAAACAATCACTTATAAGAATTATACATTAAAAAGATATCAATAACTAAAATAATTAACTTAAGACCAGTTAAGTTTATATTCTAGAATAGCGGTTCTCTGACTGTGTTCGCAAGATAAATTTAGGGTCTTCATGGGCATTTCTGTGTTAATTAAATTTAAACATATATATATTTTTATAATTATATTTAATATTAATTGGTCTATACCAATGTATTATTTAAAATCTTTTAAATTTTGACGCATTAAACTATTTATAAATGATGACTAAGATGGCTTTCTCAAGGAAAATCACTGATACGATTACTTAAATTGTACAATTAATTGTATGTTTTTTCATGAAATTCCCATTTAAATTTTAACTCAAACTTACTGATAAAATTTGATTATTTTGACTTCATTACTTGGCTGATATTATAACAAAATTAAATGAAGTACTGTGTGTTTTTTTCAACATAAAATTATAAATTTTTCCTTGTTAAAGGAATATTTAAAAATATATAGATTAAGACTAAAATAAAATATATAACAAAATTGAACCGCATTTAAATGAAATATTATTATCATAAGAAAAATATTTTCTAAATAGTAAAAATATAGAATTTATTTAACAATATAATTGGTTTAAAAATATATTTTTAATCAACCACAAATCTGAAGACTTATAATGAAGTATGAAAAAATTATTAAAATGACCACCGATTCATCTTTAAAAACTTTATTTGATAAAATATTATTAATGAATTTTTGATACAGTACAGTATTATTAACAAATATCAATCTCTGACTAAAAAAAACTGCTCTAACACTTCTTCCTTTACATCAACGTATCTGTATGAAACCGAATTCTTATTATATGCATTAACAATAACAAAATATAAACTATAAAGACTAAATTAAAAATCAATTAAAAAAGTAAACATAATACATCATATCAAACTAATATATATTTATAATTATATATTTTTTTATATATTTGTATTTTAAAGAAAAAAAAACATTAAAAATTAAATAATTTAAAATTTATATAATTCTTTTATCTATCATTGTTGTCTTAAATTATTATTGTTGACACTCCTGATTTTAGGACTGATTTTTTTTTATAATTTTTGTACTTGTTCTATATTGTATTTATAATATTTAAAAACTATTATCAGGCATTAATATATTCCATATTTCCTATACAATAATATTTTTAAAAATTTAAATATAATTTTTTTTTTTTTTTCATTTAAATATTTTTATCATCTAAAATTTTCTGTTTTGATTAAATATATAAATTTATTGTTTTAAATTCAAGTAACATTAAAAAGAAAAAAACTACAGTATTTGATAAAAATGCCAAAAAATATACTTTGTACAGCCATTGACTAATTATACTATATATCATGTGATAATCATTTGATATATAATAATCTATTACACAGTATAAAATTAATTTAAATTTATAATATAATATCCAATGTTTCATAAAATTAAAAATCTAAAAATATTTTACAAATCATTTTTAAATATGCAATAAAAATATTACTTGAATTTTAAATTCTTATTTTTATCAAATAACTTTATTATACAATAACATGTTATTTCAAAAACTTATGTTTCAGAAAATGTATGAGTTATTTTATTTCATAAGAAAAAATTAATTGTAAAGGTCTTACAAAGTATTACTTTCATATACTTGTACTATAATAGTATTATACACCGATCTTAAATTATATGAACTTATAAATATTAATTATTATGCAATTAAAATAATGTACGTATTTATTTTATTTTTTTGTGACTAGGTTTATCCTTATTGTTGTAATTTATATTAATTTAGATAAAATATTATATTAGGTTATATCAGAAGAAGAATTATCTGAAAAAGACTGTAATAAGCTAAATATTAGAGAATTAAAGGATTATAATAATGAACTTGTAATAAATAATGAAGAAGAATTTGAAAGGAAATACCTAACTATATGGATAGATCCATTAGATGCAACACAAGAATTCACTGGTAATGACATTTTTAAAACTATGTAGTTTGATAATATTTTCTTTATTATTTCAAATGTGTTTATTAACTATTATATTTATACATTTTCGTTGTTTTATTTATATTATATATTATGTCTAACTTAATGTTTTAGAAAGTTTGACACAATATGTAACAACTATGGTTTGTGTTGCATACAAAGGTAAACCTATTATGGGTGTTATACATGAACCATTTACGTCTAAAACAACATGGGCTTGGTCTTCCAAATCAAGATCAGATAATTTCAACAATATCAAAGTAAATAAATTACGAGTATCTTTATTAAATAATATATATTGGTTTAAATTATTTCATAAAAACATAAACATTATAAATATTGTATAAAATAACAGAATAAATATTTTTATTAATTTTTTAAAATTTTAAAATACACATACTGATATGTAGATATTAATTTTAATTTATTGAAATTATCATAATATAGTATTTCAAAAATTAATTATTTAGTATTTTAAAAAATAGATTCAATTGTTATCCTAAAATAATTTATAATATTTATATTAATAAATGGTTATTACTAGGACAGAAGACATTGAAGCATTTGCATATTTGTTTTGCATTGTCACAAAAATAGTAGAGTACGAAACAAATGCATTTCATAAAGCTTGTTTTGAAATTTTATTTTGCATATAAATGCATATTTGAGTCCTTTTTGTTTTTATGGCATATTTTACACTTTTATGCGCTATTTTATACTTTTTAAGACATATTTAACTTAAATTGATTTTTCCAAGTGACATTTTTATTTCAAACAATACAGTCAAAATGTTTAGATAAAAATTTATTTATTTTTAATTTTTGTCGTATAATATGATTTTTGACTGTCTGCGGGCACACATTTTTCCTAGAAGCAATAACGATCTAACGTTGTTTCTTTACAGAAAATTAAGTAAAATTAATTTTGTTTATTTGGCTATGGTATATAACATATTAAAATTATGTAATTATTTTGACTTGTTTTAAACGCTATTTATTTTATAAATACTTTTAAAAAAGAATTTAAGTGTATATTTAGAGCTTTTTTAGAGTTACAAGTCAAAAATTGCAAATTGTTATTAAGTAACATTATTAAAGCAGTATAACTTACTAAACAAATAACATGTTGTACACTTTTCGAATATCTTTCATGAAATATATAAAGATTAAGATTAAGATAAATTTAGATTTGTGAATTTATCCGTGTAGAAAGCTTCAATTAAGTTATCATTTAAGATTTAGTAAGTTGTTTCATTAATATTCATCAAAATTTTCGTTTTTAAAATTGGTGGTAAATGTTCAATCGGTTTAGTTAAAAAACTAATAAAAATTATTTAACATTATTTATTAAGGGTACACACAATTTTAATATCCTAATTAAAGTATCTTGAGCGACATATTTTTTTTTCATGCTGGAATTCCGTGATATTAAAGACAATTAAAAAAATCCCAAGAATTAAAACTACAATTTGGATGTGTCATACGCTAGATTTTACATAACATTCTAAATTGTGTGGTATATCACTCATTACATAGTACAGTATTTTCTACTTTTATACTTTGATTGTATAAATTCAACATTGGCACATTCTTCATCATAGGTTTTATAATTTTAAAATGTAAACATTTTTATTCTACTATTTCACATTTAAATGTTTTGTTTATAATTAAAAATATATATTTATTTATTTTATTAGATTTCAAAAAAAAGATCAATTATAGTATCAAGATCACATAAAGGAGACATAATGAATTTATTGGATCAACGTTTATACGGTATACCAGTCGTTACCGCTGGAGGTGCTGGGTTTAAAGTTTTACAAGTTTTATTTGGGAATTCATCTGCTTATATACATACAACCAACATTAAAAAATGGGATATATGTGCTGGACATGCATTATTAAAGAGTATAGGAGGTGATATTACATCACTAGAAAACGAAGATATTACATATGAAAAATATACAAGTATGATACATGTTGGAGGAATACTTGCTACTGCCCATGACCATCTATATTTTATTAATGCTCTAAGAAAAGTACGAGGTGTTTGAAGACTTTTATATTAGATATTATTCAAATGAAAGATTGATAAATGTTTCTTACTCATGTAAGCACTTATAACTCAATAGACGATAATAATAAATTTGGTATAGTTAAGTTTGTGAAGTTCTTGACAATTCACTTTTATGCTCAATGTAAAGTATTTGTTCTTTATTATATTCTGGTTTTGTGATTAATTTAGGAACTTAAATTATAGTAATTTACTATTTATGGTATACTCAATAAATTTGATTTAGTAGTGGTATTGTTATATTGTTTAAATTATATTATGCAATAGCTAACTCGGCGAACTTCATACTGCCTAACAGTCAATTCTTTAATTTTTTTATTTTTTTTTAATACTGATTCTGCTATTTGAGATACCAGGTCAGTTAGTAAGACATACACAGAAAAAAGAAAGTTGATAAGTCAACAATTACATTATGTCAAAAAATAAAAATTATAAAACACTTAAAATTCTTTTAATAGTCACTAAAAAATCACAATGAAAATTACAATTTCAGATTTCTTATTATGATACCTACTTATTATATTTAATTTAATTTTTACTTGTTCTAAATCAAGTTTCATTTTTATTGTAATACGTGGTACACGATATTTTTCGTTTGATTACCTGGCGTGTAAACAAACAGAGCAGATGATTTTCCAACATGGAAACAGGCAACATTCAATTGATCATGCGAGAAACATGGGTTTTCTAGATAAATATTACAAACACTTAATGACTGCCCCTGGGATTTGTGAACATAAAACCACACATTTATACGTCAATTAAATTTTAAAAACAAAATGTTTAGGTTGATAAATCGTTGTGTGAAACAAGGAACTTTTACACGTATAAGATAGGCAATGACTCCGGCCCAGTAATGTCATGCAGCTATTCTATATCTCTTAATATCTCTAAAAGTAATATTTTTTTACATCGTATCTTCACAAAATCATTTCATATAACCATAGCTACAATAATTTAACATTTAAAAAAAATTTAAAGAATTTTTTTATTTGTGTTGTGTGCTCCTTTAAGTTAAAACTTTAAAGTTCAAATTGACTTTAAAGTATTATTAAAAATCTTTTGTATAGGAATATAGAAAAGTGTTGTTTTTAGACTTTTTCAGGAAATTTTTTAAATTTTTCTCTCTGTAAGAACCATCTCGTACTTCAAGGAATATTATAAAAAAAGAATTAGCAAAATTTGTTCTGCTGCTCTCGAGATGTGCTCTTAGCAACACATTTAGCAATTCATTTTTATATTATAGATATAAGATTTATTATCATAGGCGAATCTAGGAATTCATAGCAGAGTGTGCCTTTACCTCAAAAAGGCCCTCTGTAGTTCAAAATACCTCTCAGTTATCACACGTTTAAATATGTTTCCCATTTGAAATAACAATATTAATAATATTAAATAATATTAAGATTAATTTTTATTACCTAGTTTAGATGCTATTTTTCATGCTGTAAAATACACATGTTATGTTTCAAAATTATTCAATTTAATAAACTACAAATATTGCAAAGTTCAATATATGTTACTCAATTATTTTTTTTTGGACATACAACCAACAATTAAATTGTTAATCAATTATGTTTAAAATTCTTGGAAGTTTAATATAACATCTTAATTTTATTATAATTAATAACAAAGAATTGTATTAAATATATAATATAACTGGTAGTAATTAACAACTATTTTTTATAGGTACATTTTATAAAAATTTATTAAAATTAAAATATAAATTGTTTAATGTTTAATGTTTAGACTCAAAACCGTTGTAACTGAAATGAGTATTATAGGCCCTACACAGGTTTATACAAGTCGCAGGGTGTGTCCTGGCACACCCTGTAGATTCGCCTATGTTTATTATAGATTATAAATGACATATTATGATATTCAAGGATCGACTTTAGGATTAGCAGTCTAGAAAAAATAATGTTGGATGGCTATTAAAAATAAGTACCAAAAATATTGAAATTATATCTAATTTTGTCCTATCAGAGTTTTTTTCACTTATTTATGTAAGTTTACTAATGGGTACTATATTAATTAATCGAATATTTTTATTAAGAACATTTTTTATACATGGATATATCGCTACACTAACGACAATACCACTTTTCTGACATTTTACACAAAATGAGTTTTTGGTATCAAAATATTCGTAATCTCCTTGCACACACAATTGGTTTCTTGTGCAATAACCTAATATCAATAATTTTCCCTCCAAATTGTATTTAAGTGATAACACGTATTAAAAAAAAAAAATAATTCTGGCGAGTTTTATTATTACTCTGAGGGCGAGTAATAACAAAACATTAAAGCGAATAACCCGTAACTGTAGGTAGTAAATGCTATATAATAATCAAATTTCACAAATTTAAATATATAATACAATAAGAAATGATAAACAAAACATAAGTTTTGAATATCAATCAGGAGAATTGTGTGAGTGGATATTTATTCAGTTTTTTCATTCTCCTGAACAAATGGTAAATTGTAGGTACGTGGTATTGTCATTAGTGTAGCGATATTCAACATTTATACTTTACATTATCCATTGATCAGTATTATTACTATTGTTCCCAAGCATACATTTTTGTTTTAGTAAATATAGTATAACAAATGGCACACACATCATTTAATTGATATCTTATGTGCTTTTACAATTGTACATATGATCCAATATTTAGAGATTTTAAAATTTTTGAGATCTAGAGAAAATTGTCTATTTTAACTAGTCTAAGGCCATCTGTGATATTGTATAGTTATTAGTTGTACTGAATACATTTTTGAAAATTTACTCAAGTGTCAAAATATAATAGAAAATACTGGATAAACATTGTATAAATAAGTTTATATTATACATATTTATTTAAGAATTATCAACTAAATAAGTCTTACCGTATCAGTTTGATGCTAAATACTTCAAAAGTAGTAAAATAATGTACAAAAATGAATGTTTATAAATGAATGTTTATAAATGAAAAATATGAAGTGTATTGAATCATATCATTTTATCATTTTTATCTAAATATAATATGTTTTATGTTATTTAGTTGCATTTTTACTTATTAATTAGACTTATCCATCATCAACTAATTTTAAAATGGCTAAATAGACCAATACATTTTTCTTACCAAAACTAAATAACTTTTTTCATAATGAACATTATCTGAACCATATGAGTGAATGATAACATTATCACTAAAATTAAAAGTGACTACATTTTATTATAATTATTAAATTAAAGATTTTTAAAAGAATTGTATATTATATATATATACCTATTATTCTGTATATTATTTAAAAATGTAATCTTTAGTTAATATTAATAAATATAATGAGAATATTTGTTTTGAATAAATATTGTTTGTACGTAAGTTGAATATATTAGTACGCCATCCACATTTTGGATACAATTAAAATTGTAATTTTATACATACTAAGATCAATAACAAATATTGAAAAATATAAAAAAATATTTACTTAAATAAACCTACTATAAACTTAATTTAAATTTTTATTACTCTAATTAATTCAAATATCTTACCGATTTATGGTTTTTTTAAATTGAAACATAGGCATAGGGTGACCCATAGACGTGCGCAGAGTTTCTGATAAAGTGCAGCACACATTTTTATCGGTCTTGATACCTTTTGTTTTAAGATGACATTTTTAGGAACTCATTATATATTACATTTATTGTGTATATTACTGTATACAGCAGGGGTTTTCAAACTTTTTAGGCAGAAGGCCACAACATTTTTCATAAATTATTTGCGGGACATACGTACACATAATAAAATATATTTATAGTAATATAATATAAAAAAAAGTCAAAATCAATAATTATTACTGTATTTGGTATCTGAAACACTAATATATTTGGTTTTATTTAACAAAACATAGCAAATTAACAAAAATAAAAATAGAATAAATTAGGTATAAATTAGATTATAAATAAAATAACGCTGTGCTTAGAGATCCGGACACCGAATATATAAAACGTACCTAGACACTGTATGTATAAGAGCGCGGACTTGTAAATTTTAGCACAGTCTAGTACAGTAGTACCTATCCAGTAAACACAATTGTCCGCGCTGAAAAAAATAGTTTTTGACAATTCCTGGATGGATGTCAACCCGGATCCGGCCCAGACATGTGTGAATGGACCTTTAAAAGAGATTTCTTATCAAAATATTAGGTAAATGCTTACTGTTATTAGTATTGAATTTAGGTATTTTTTTGAAAAAACTGTTTATTTTTGGATTTTCCCTTTTTCATTTTTCGTTTTTCACTCACTATGAAGTTGATGTTATTAGATTAGTATAGATTATATAATTTATTACTATTATTTTATTACTATTATTGTTATTTACTATTATACTAACCTACTATTAAAGAATATAGATTGAACTGATTGAAGTATAATTACTATAAACAATTATATAATATAATATTATTACTTACAGATTATCTATAATATTATTAATCAAGTATCAAAAATCATGCTGCTGATAATAGATCTCTTATTAATGTTGTAAACGAATTTCGAATAATTCGTTGTACTTTGTGACAGAATATACGATAGTAGGTAAACGATTATTTTTAATAATAATAATACTTAATCACAGAATAGATAAATATGACCTAATATTTACCTTATATTATATCATTATTAGATTATCACATCTACGGTATGTAAAAAAAAAAAAAAATTTTTTCAATAAGTTACACATAAATCCTTTTATAGACTATAACTATATCCTTAAAAACCGTCGTCCCAGAAATGGCAGATGCAGCCTATGCTGCATATGCTGCACCCGTGCGCACGCCTATGGGGTGATCAAATATATTGGGGGCTCTGAAAAAAACAATTAATAATAATAAAAAAAAGTACTATGAACTAAATGAAAATAAGATATTTATTTGTTTCCAACTATCTATTATTTTCTGAGTAGATATTTAATATATCATTTGGATCAATATTATTTGAAATATCTCTTTCAATAATAGTATTGCCATGGTGAAAATACAGTCTTAAGTCATAGTTGACCATATATATGTATTGATACGTCTCATTGTCGAAAATGACCTTTTACATAATGCCAAAGAAATTTGTAAGGTCAGACTTAAATTTAAAAGTTTATATACAATAGGAATAGTTGAAATTGTTATATGTTTTTTGAATAAATTTATTTGATTTTTTTTATTCAGATTCATTATATTTTTTAATACAGTTTTTGGCAATCATCATTTCAGCTTGAGTGAATTGAAATCAACTTTTAGTAAATCCTATATTAATAAACACATTATTAACACAACTTTAAGTACCTAATAAAAAAGTTAGTTAGTACTTTCATACTTCAGTTATTGGTTATATTAATTTATAAAAAATGGATATAGTGATATCATTTTATAACTGTTGATTACAATAAGCACAAAAATATTTGTTTGGTGTAAAGAAACCTTCACTCACGGTATAATTGCGGATAAATAATTACAAGAGGTATTCTTTTAGTATTATTTTCATTCGCCACAAGTTCAATACAATAAGCACAATTTACATTTACGTAAACAGTAAACGAAATAAGCAAAATTAATACAAATAATTCTGGGGGGGCTAATATTGACACTGGAGGAGGGGGCTTAACCCCCTCCCTAGATACGCCTATGAATTAAAATGTATTAATTTTTTACCCTGCTACTTAATACCATATTGTTTTTAAACAATAGTGGGACTTATAAATCACAAAAAAATAATATAATCTTTATACAAAAACAATACTAAAGTCTAAAAGACGTATACGAGTATATTACTAATACTATTTAAAATTAATCTCTTGTGATCATTACCTAAAGGTTAATTATTATTATTATCAGAAAACGTACGTTTTTATACCTTAATTAAAAGATATATTACAATCTGTTTTCGAAATAGTTATTTTTTAAATATTTAATTTGAAGTTGGCATATGGTATGATAAATCTAAGTAATTACCTAGTAGTTATTATATATTTAAATATTTAATATAAAAATATTATATAGGTACCTAACAAAATATTTTGTTTATCAATGATCTATTATTGGCGGTTTCTTATACTTTATCAAATATACATTTTAAAAATTATTCGAATTTTGTATAAATTACAATCATAATTATTCTATAAGTAATCAATGCATACCTGATTATGGTATACAAAGCGATAACAAAAACGATGTATAAAGAACGACATCTAATACATTTGTTTGTATAACCTATACGAGGGGGGGATATTGCTCGATGTTTTTATTTTTTTTATTTCCATTGTAGGCTGCAACTGCTTAATTATCTATATACTTATCACCTGAGTCTGTTTTAGATTTATGTCACATGTGTTTGTTATTTAAAAGGTGAGCGAAATAAAATTTTATAAAAATGTGGTAAATATTATTTTTTTAATTAGTGTTTAAATATATTTTTCATCGAATAAAATATTTCTGTACAAGTAAGTTAATTTTTATTATTAATTATTTAAATTATATGGTTCTATTAATTAGGTAACACGTGAATACACGAGTATATTATCTGACTCATTGTGTAGAATATGATTCTGTTATTTTTATTTCTAAAAAATACATTTACTTTTATATTTTATATATTTTTAATTATATATATATAATTAATTTATATTTAAATAATATTACACATAAATATAATACATATATATTTTGAAGTAAACCGATTCAAACATTAATATATGTTTCTATATTTTGAATGATTATCATCGTGTGATAGGTACCTATGTATAACTTCTCGAAATTATTTAGTCTCTTAATTTTGTGTATGAATTTAACAAACATATTGTAGATAGGCATAGGCGCCGCCAGGAATTTTATCAGGGGGTGCATCGTGCAAGTAGGTATACGCTGATTTCCAAATAATGCTTATATACGTAATAATAATAATAATTAGAAATAATAATAATAATAATAATAATAATGCATTGGTTAAATACGTAAAAATATTTTTTCAAATTGTATGATGATTCAAAGTTATTTTAGTTTTTTTTTTGACGACTACAATTTTTTTTTTTGTCAAGCCAGGGGGTTCACTTGCACCCCCTTGCACCTCCCTCACGGCGCCCATGTAGATAGGTACCTATTTGAAAACCCATTCGATTAGCCCTAAATGGTTTTCGTAGAATATTTTAATCATTTTTTTTTTTTTTTTTAATCAATTATTTTAACTTACTGCTGAGCTGTTCAGGATGTATTGTAATTCTAAATATTTTAATAATAAGTAAATATGTAAATAATAAATGTATTGATGAAAGCGTTTATTTAACTGATGAATTGTATGATAGTAAAATAAGTAAGTTAAATAGTTTGAAACAAATTAATGTACTTTCATAAATCTTGTACTCACACATACCGAGACCAAAAATGAGTATTACGCCAACATGTTTTAACAGAGCTATATACTTTAGGGATTCGAAAGAATCACACATAAAGTTGTATCAGGTCAAATACAAATTCCAAGATCAACATTACCTATAATTATTTTAAATTACTTTTGTATGTATACATAAAAATTAAAATTTATCAGATAATAAATTATCGTTTTCAGAATGAAAATTATTGTGTGCGTATTTTGGTATTGTGTTTGGTGGAGTTCGCCTGTTTATAGTTTGAAAAAAATACTCGTGGGTGTGGGTGAACCAAATGTACCAGAAAATAAAAATGTAATTTCCGTCGAAGACAAATGGTTTGTACAGAAATTAGATCATTTTAATCCAACAGATGGTAGAACATGGAAACAGGTATTTTATTTATGTTCAATAATAGTTAACTTTGTATTGTAAATACAATATAATACAAATACCTACGAATATTTAAAAAAAACCGTGAGAGGATAACATACTATACCTATTGGTTTCGAAAAATATTATGAGCTAAGGAAAATGGGTAGATCAGCCTTTAACCTTTAACCTATGTCATGTGTTCAAAGGTCATATTTTCGAATGACGAGTGTTAGAAAAGTTATAGGTTCGAATAGTAATGTAATCAAAAAATTATTTGTTCGAAAAATATATGTTCGAAAAGTTGTATGTGCGAAATATTATTATTTTATTTTTACACGTAAATTTTTACAACGTACCCGATTAATATCGTTTAATAAAATTAATAAAGGTAATATATAATAGATAACATTGCTTATACCTTATTAGTAATGACTATTGTGGTGTGGTCTAGTATACAACAAAACGCGATCGTATTTCAAGTTGTGGCGGTTTTTCATTTTTGAGTTAGAGCATTTTAAAAAAAAACCGATATCTTTGTCAGTCTAGAATAATATACATTATATTATATTTTACATCTAATTTTATGTCAATATTCGCTGTTCAAACGCTTAAAAAAAAAAAATTGTACCTATGGATTTTAATAATTTTTGAATGGAATTAAGAACTACTTCTGTGGAATCTTCTATTAAATTTTCAAGTATTTTGTAGGAGCCAAATTTTTTTTATCACCGATTATAAAAATAAAATGTAAAAAAATCGAATATTTTAAATGCCTATAAGTGGCTATAAAATCAATATAATATTTTGAAAAAAATATGACATAAAGGAAATACCAATCTTAACAGCTGGTAGAAATTTCAAAAATCTTTTTGAATTATAACAAATATTAAAAATCGTTTGAGAATAAATCGCTATTTTATGCAATTTCGTAAATATTAAAATTTCAAACAGTCATAAAATTTGTTCCTCTAAGTCTGGTAGAATTTTTTTTAAATATTTTTGAAGAGTAGCTTATAGATAATCAAGTGTCAAAATTTTGAACCTTAAGTATGAACAGAAAAAATTTTATGAATTTTTATCTACAAAATAACTTGCAAATTATCGTGATTTTTACACATTTTATACAAATTGGAACTTTGAGCACTTATAAAAAAAAATTGTGACTTACGATTTTAGATTTTTTTTTATCAGTTAAGGAACAACTTATAAGAAACCTTGTATTAAATTTTCAAGATTTTCTGGCCGGCCAAAAAAAATTTTATCGTTATTTTAAAAAAAAAAAATTAAAAAAATTAAAAATTTCAATTGTCTATAAATAGCTCAATAAAAGTCAAAATACTTTGAAAATTTAACGGTGTATATAGAACGCTAATCTAAACATTTAGTGAAAATTTCAAGTATTTACATCGATTAGTTTTTGAGTTATAGCAAAATATGAAATTTGATTATGTCGAAAACTAGTTTTGCGTAAAAACTCCCGTTTTTCCCAAATTTTTTTATAGTTTTTCCCGTCGCATTTAAAAAATATTGGAAATTTACTTTTAACCCCCTAAAGTAGCAACTAGATTCACTTTCCTTTCAGAAAAGTTGCTACATAAGCAAATCGAAGCATTTTTACTGCCAAAAAAGGTGTCGTCAGACACAAAAAAAAAAAATAAAAAAAAAAAAACACACATCATTGTAAAACCAATAGATTCCATCACTCCGTTCAGAATCTAAAATTGTACAAGGAACTTTATGTTTCATTTTCAAAATATTTTATAGAACTATAATCGACATCAGGCTTGTATAAAAAAAAAATTAAGTATAGGTACTTGAAAATTTCAAATATCAAAAATAGCACCAAAAAAGTCAAAATCTTACTGATAATTATATCATGTATAGAAAACGGTGATAATACATGAATATAAAAAATTTTTATTTAAAATATGAAAAACGTTGAAAAAATACATCATAGGTAGTATAAGCAGTACAGTTTTTGTTTCACTCAGAATCTAAAAGTATATGTACATTTTTAAGTAAATATTTGAACCATTTTGTATCTATTGTTTTAGAGATATCAAGTTAATTTTAAATATTATAAGGCGAACGGCCCGGTGTTCTTAATGATAGGAGGAGAAGGTGAAATGTCAGCTAAATGGATGTACAGTGGGGCTTGGATTGATTATGCTAAAGAAATGAATGCACTATGTTTTCAATTAGAACACCGGTATTATGGTAAAAGTCATCCTACCGAGTAAGACATTTAATAACTAAATAAATTAAATAAAAAACATTTTATTTAACAGGAATTATTACGACGGAAAATATCGATATGTCAGTATCGAATACATAGCTTGCGAATTAAATTAATAACTTTTTCAATTATTTACTTATTAATTAAAATCATTTATATGTTATTTTATATTCGTATTAACATTTTAGGGACATGAGTACTAAAAATTTAGTATACTTAAACAGTGAACAAGCACTTGCCGATTTAGCAGAATTTATTGTCAATATTAAAAGTAAATACCAAATTCCCAGTACAGCTAAATGGATTGCATTCGGGGGTTCTTATCCAGGATCTTTGGCGGCCTGGTTGAGAATGAAATACCCACATCTTTTGCACGCAGCAGTATCTTCAAGTGGTCCATTGTTGGCCAAAATAGATTTTAAAGGTGTGTACAACATGGAAATTTGAATTGAAAACATTTATTTACAAAATATTATATTATGCATGTATGTATTAAATCCTTTAATAAACGGTAATACATACATAACAATATAATGCTGTAATGTTTAATGTTATATTATATTATACCCGTAAAATAAATTTATTAAATTTTAAAAATATACATTAATTTTATTTTATTTTATTGTAAACAATATTCATTGTTGTAAATTATAATACGATGATTTTTATTTTCCTAGAATATTTTGAGGTGGTTGAAAACGCTTTAGCCGTGTATAAACCGGAATGCGTGTCGCAAATAAAGCAAGCAAATCAAATGATTAATGATTTTCTTCAAACCGATGAAAAAATAAAAATTATTGAACAAAAATTTAAGTAATGACTCATTAACTTGAATACAATTTATTTTTTAGATGTTAGCGTAACTTATTTAGTATTTAAACTTAGTGCTACTACTAAATTAATTTGGGCTCATGTGTAAATAAAATTAATGCTACCCCTCTACACCTGGATGCTGCAAGGATACTATACCTTTAATCGATTGTAACCAAACTATTTTTAATTTCAGTTTTATATACATCAAAAGAAACGTTGATGTACGTTAGTTTCTATTAAACAAAATCTATCAATTATTTTTCAATATTCATTAATAATTATTATAACTAGAGTACGGATTTTAAAGCAATAAAAAACTAAAAAAAAGCACTTAAAAAAAACAATAAAGCATTCTAAATCCTCCAAAAAAGCTTTAAAAAAAGCATTAAATATAGGTTTATAAAAAAAAATTTATCACAAAAAAAGTATTTAAATTAATATTTCATAAAAATTATTATTTACAAAAAAGGTATCATAATAAACTTATTAACAAGCCTGCTTCTCCGAGTTTTCCTTTTTCCACAATTATTGATCTGTAAATTAAATTTATTCTATTTAAGATAATTTATAAAAAATAAATAAAATAATAGTTTTAAAATGATTTTTTTTACCTATATCATCGGTTTCAAGATAAAATAATCTACTATATATGTATCTAAATTACATCGATAAACGTATCCGTAAATCAAACATAACGAGATAAAATCGGTTGAGCCAGCTATATACAATATACGATATTGGAAAACATATTATTTAATATAAAAATTAACATTTTAAATACGTTTATTTAGAACACATTTTGAAAAAATGTACCGAAAATGCCGAAAATGCCCATAAAAGCATAAATATACAAAAAAACGCAAAAAAAGTAAAAAAAAAAAGCAAAATAAAATCTCGTGCATAGTAGTATAGTAGTATAAATCGAATTTGTTGTTGATACAGCTTCGTTTTAGAGCAATTGAAAAAA
Organism: Sipha maydis; assembly: GCA_034509805.1. Taxonomy (NCBI): domain Eukaryota; kingdom Metazoa; phylum Arthropoda; class Insecta; order Hemiptera; family Aphididae; genus Sipha; species Sipha maydis. The sequence continues at coordinate 46,233 of JASXSY010001149.1, forward strand.
AAAGGCAAATGCCTTCAAAATCCGTACTCTAATTATAACAAAATTATTTTCTTTTCTTACTATAAATTATTTCATTTTTTTTGTTGGGCAACATTATAGACGGGGTGTGTGTGTTTGACGCATGCAATACATTTTTATGTATTTGTATTTTCAACATTGTTATTTTGGCACTGTTTAAACTTTACTTATATATTTTATAGATTATGCAAACCTTTAGACAAATATAAGAAAAAAGACGTGGCAAATTTGTTTGAGACTTTGGCTGGAAATTTTGCTGAAATTGTCCAGTACAATAAAGATAACAGATTTTATTCAAATTCTGAACGATCGTCGGTCACACTCGAAACCTTGTGTGATATTATGGTTGACAAATCAATTACATCTTCAGTAAGTGTTTTATTTATTTAAGAGTAATTTAATAATGGATACATCGGTCCATTTGACACAGTGAACATTACAAAATATTTGTTTTTTAATAATGTAGGATGTAGAAATTGGGAACTTCAAGATTAACATTTATGAGCTTTGGTGCTTAAACCATTTATAAAATTTAATTTTATAGAAGTTGGAAAAATTCGATAGACATTTAAATTGTTTGATTATATTTATTATCTTGTGTTTACAGGTTTTATGTACGATACACAAATCTAAACTATATCATAATACTTTGAATATTAATAATTATAATTATTATAATCGCTGGATTTTACATTTAAATTGTTCTAGGTTAAATCAAAACAAATTCAGATTAAATTAATTTAATATATACGAGTATGTACGTAATCTTAAGTTTTAAATTATTTAACGAAGTATTAATTTAATATAGATAATATAATACAATTGTACTACTCGTGTTTAAAAAATAGTTATACGAGGGCGTACCCAAAAGAAACCGAACTATTTTTGTACAAAGTTATTTATTTAATTTTTTTACAAAAACACTTAATCTCCTTCAAAGTACTCTCCGTTGGAGTTAATACACTTGTCCAATCTTTTGTTCCAATTTTCGAAGCATTTTTTAAACTCATCTTTTGTGATGCTTGCCAGCGCCTCCGTCGTTTTTTTTACTTTGTCAATGTCCATTTTCCCTCGTAAGTGCTTATAAAAACTCTTCTTACAAAATATAATTATATATCTTATTTTAAAATACCACATAGAGCCATCTCTTCATTAACAACTTGACTGAAATAACATACATAAAAACTACTCAATGAGAGTATGTGTTTAAAAATCGACTCTTCATACAAGAGCGTGTATCTTTTAACTTCGGCTGACTTTGCTAGTAAGAAAACTATGCTGTGTAAATATATAAAAAATTCTTAATTGTTTTAATTAAATATATTACTATAACGCACAGCTTCAGTTTAAACGTAAAATTGTGATCAGATTTTTAAATTATTATTTCAATTGTACATATTTTAGTAAATAAATATCAACATTTCATTGTTTAATTTTCTATAAATCATTACAATTAGTTGTAGTATACCAATATACTAGCTAAAAATATTTGTACATTTTGTATAATATAATTAGAGCTAAAATTTTACAGTCAAAATATATGCCTATTATTAGGTAATAATAAATAATTGTAATTTATAGTTAAGTAGGTATGCAGCGGTTAACAACAAATTATTATCAGTCAATAATTTAAACTGTACAGAACATACCTATTCCAGTGTAATTGATTCTTATTCAAATATATCTTGGAATAGTGATGCAGCAGCTGGAGGTTAGTATTTTATATTTAATACATTATAATGTAATAGGTACGCACTATTTTACCAATCAGTCGTAATAATTAACTTAATTAAATATCCAAATCACATCATACAATTTTAAAGTTTATCGTCTATAGTCTATAATATAGAATATTATTCTATAATTTATATGTATACCTAGTCTATATTCTTATAATCGTTATCTAGGATTGAGCATAGTTGTTTGCACCTACCTAAAAAAAAGTCATTTAAAATTTAAATGATTTTTTTTTTTTTTGCTTTCTTTATTCTGGCCCGCCGAATTTTAATTTTCTAATAATTGGCCATCTAGTAACTTAAAGTTACCTGCTATACACTATGCCTGTCAACAACATAGTCTAGTTTTTTTTAATTTAAATTGTTAGATATAAAAGTAATAAGCTAGATTAACTTTAAAAACAAAATGAAAAGCATATTACTTAATTAAAAAAATATTAATTTCAAAGAATACTATTTAAATAATTTAGAACAATTTTACTTATTTAGAAATATAGAAATAATATCATTGTTATATAGTAAAATTTTAAAATGTAGAATTTATTGATTTTCTTTCTAAATTAATAATTCATATAATTTTCACATAAGTATAATTTTTCATAGATAGATACTAAATTAATTATATAAAAATTAGAAATTGAATATATAGTAGGTACACATTAGAGCACTGCATGGGCTGGGCTGGCCCAGTCCTGGCTTGAGCCCGGCCCGGCCCATTGGTACACTGGCCCGGGCCGGGCTACATATTTATTTTAAGTGTACGGGCTTGAGTGGGCTTTGCTTTTTTAAATTAATCTAAGATGGACTTTGGTTTCGAAAACTAGAATAGTGTTGGGCTTTAATGGGCCGGGCATTTTATATCAGGGTACGGGCTGGGTTGGGCCTGTATTCAGTAAATTTATTTTAATTATTTTTAAATCTATTATTTAATGAATGCACTACAAACTAATAGCGATTAGCGATTAAGTATAAACATTATAAAATATTATATACCCGATGGTTATTGGAAATAGTCTTCATAATAGTAATATAAGGATATTTCTATAATTAATAATAAATTATTAATAACTATAAAGTATAAACTATACATAATATCACTATTAGCTAATAGCAATTAGCTATATGTCATATTATCATTATCGTTGTATGAAAATTTTTAAGAATAATAACAATTTTATTTTAAAATATTAGTATAATAATAGTTTGCTCATTAACTTCATTACTCATTTGTCGTTTGACTATCGTACGACCACGATGTCGGACGTACATCAGTCATCAAATATCGAACGACTGCACAGCGGACTACGGAGTACGGACGTATGAACACGAACAAATAGGTAAGTAGGTATTAAGTAACAACTAACAAGTAACTTATTTTTATAATATAATTATTAATTAATTGGTGTTAACAGTAACGGGCGTGTGGCGTGTGCTACTTTGTTATTAATATTTATTTAGTATTAGGTTTCAGAATTTATTAAGTATTAACTATAAGTACTTCAGCGTTGAAACTTATGGCTTGTGACTGAGTGACGACTGTAAATATTTCGCCATTTGCGTGTTCAATAAACCGTCTAATATTAGTTGTCATGATTTTGTTATTCATATTAATAATCAATTCGTGTGATAATATTTATCAGCGACATATTTTGTATTAATAAAAAAAATTGCTAGTGCAACTGATTTTGGTCGTTGTTATTGCTTCATGCTTGAGACGTCTAGAGAAAATCTGATGTTAAAATTAATTAATTATTGACAATTTTATTGACGTGTTGTCGACTGTCGGGCTCCAACCCTGCGCCGTACAAAATATGTACAATATTATATTTAGTTGTTCGTACAGTGTATACCTATTACCTACTGTGTAGTGTGTTATATTATACTTAATAGACAATAAAGCTCGGAACTTTAGACATTTGCATCAGGGGCATCATTTGTGGCATGGTGTGCAACGGCATCACTAACTTAAAAATGTTAACAATTGGCCCGCCATTAATACTCCAATATGCCGTCATAATTAACTTATACATTATGTTTTCATATATAGGTAATATAAATAAAATATATTTTTTTTTCAAGTTTTTGTATATTTTTGATTTATCAGCTTTTTTATCAAATATATTTTTTTTAATGGCCTGATGAAATGTCAAAATTGGCCTGCCTAAAAGTTTGCACACCCAGAAAAAAAACTGAAATTACGCGTCCGTATTATTATCGTTACCGTTCTTATGTTCCTAACTTTGTTTTATATCGTGATTTGTAAACGTTTTTGTTATGTATGTCAATTATTGTACCTTATGTTTAATTTGAATTATTGTTACCGCGCTAATTTTACTGATGGTCTTTGGTGCGCTGTGACGCGCCGCCATTCGATTTCACCCCCGTTTCACGCGTAGACTTTTCCGCCGACGGGCACGAACCATTCGCGAAAAGTACACTCGGTGCTTTTTGTTCTCGGCCGCTTTGCGAGCAACACCTCATCCGACTTACGCTTCCAATATTTAACCGCATATTATCTATGATGTTTTTTAACACCTATGTAATATGTATGCGCATATTTTAGTACTTTTCAGCGCATAAAGTTCCGAGCCTGGTGATTACTGATTAGTGACATGAAAATTGTAATACGCGATTACATGTGCAACGTGCATTATAAATAAATATTAAATTAACACCATTTTTTCGTAAACTAGTTAAATTATTAACTATTATTAATAATAATATTTATTATAACAATTCTATAAGCTATCTACTTTTAATATGTTAATATCTAACAGTATAACAGTTTACTCCGTAACAGTTGGCCCCATGCTCCCGGCCCTATCACCTATTCTTAATATATTGATATAGTCTTAAAAATAAAATTATTGGTTTATGATTTAGGTAATATGGAAGACATTATAGACTCCCCGGTAATTGCTGCAAGTATAGATAGAGAGGACAAAAAAGTCATAGAAAAAAAAATTAAAAGTAGAGAATGTTTCATAAGTGGTGAATCTTCAAATGGAAAATTTGTCGTGTGGACAGTATTTAGTCATGTGTTGTTTGCAAATACTGATAAAAGAACTGGTTATGTTAGCTGTAAAAAATGTAAAATTTAACTGAGTAATTTACCTGGTACTGGTACATCCCACTTAAGACGGCACAAATGCACAGTAGTAACAAAGGAAAATTCTAGTATGGATGAGATTGTGACAAAAAAAATTAAAATAAAGATTCCAGAAAAAGTTTCACATGATGCAGTCGATGAATGTGTCAAATTTTGTGCTTTAGACTTCAGGTCATTTTCAGCTATCAATGGTGATGGATTTAAGTCATTATGTCAATTTCTAGTAAACACAGGTGCGAAATATGGTGCGGTGGATGTAAATGACGTGCTACCTAACCCAACTACGGTATCGAGAAATTGTATAAAGACTACAACAACACTAAGAAATGAACTTATGACAAAGCTCATCTTATATATTGAACAAAAACGATGTTCTACTACTACGGATATGTGGACCGATAATTATAAAAAAAATGGTTACACTGCTGTAACTATACATTACATTGATAATAATTGGGTTCTTAATTCGAATATATTATGCGTCAAACAGTTTCCTATTGATCAAAAAAAAAAAGCTGTAAAAATTTAAGAATAAGTCTTATAGATTTTTTCAGTGCTTGGCCACAATATGATGGTGATGATTCGTTATCAAATTTTGTATGGGTAACTGATAGAGGTTCCAATATAATCAAAGCCTTGGAACCAAATATTCGATTAAATTGCTCTACACACATTATTTATAATGTATTGCAATATACATTTAAAGGCACTGAAAACAACGATAGCAGTCAAACAGATCAAGACATCGATATTGAACAAATTTCTAACTTATTACTGCAACCAAATCATTGGTAAGATATATGAAGAAGTCGGGTGAAAATAATTTACTATCAAAATCTCTTCTCCAGTCAGTAGAAACAAGATGGAATTCAAACTTAACTATGTTACAATCTTTGTTTGATATGTATAGTGAGGTTATACAATTATATGGACAAGACAGTAGAAAAATGAGTGAAATAGACTATAACCTTCTTTCAAAATTAATTGATTTTTTAACGCCATTTAAAAATGTATCAACCCAGCTTGAAGGAACTTCTTATCCAACAATTAATTTGGTTATGTTACACAGAGCAAAATTATTAAAGCATCTTCTGTCATATAAACATAATAGACGTGACGATAATATACAAATCATGTTTTCTCAATTAGCTTCTCGTTCTTTACATGCAGTTCAAGAAAAATTCAAACTCGATAAATACCATGAAATAGCTTTGTTCTTATGGCTTCCATATAAAAAATTAAAAATGGTAGACTCGCAAATGGAAAGAAACCGAATAATTGAAAATGTTAAAGTTCAACTTCATAACATTCAAGAACAAATGCCTAATAATCCACCAGAAAATACATCACAAACAGGAAATCTCAATTATTCAAACGAGGAGTGGGCAGATATTAATGAAGGATCAAGTACCAGAACCAGATATACATGTGAAGATGAATTATCCATGTACCAATTGGAACATTATGAACCGAATCAAGATGTATTGCAATGGTGGAAAGAACGACAAATAAAAATTCCTAGGATGGCAAAATTGGCAATTAGGATATTTGCCATACCTGCTACAAGCGCCGGAAGTGAACGTGCTTTTAGTACTTCTGGACGAGTAATAGAAGAAAGGAGGACATGCTTGAAGGGGGATACAGTAGAGTCAATTTTGTTTTTAAATGATTATTATAAAAATAAATATAAATACAATATTATATAAGTAATAAGTATAATAAATAATATTTACAAATGTACAAATTATTATTATTCTATGACTATTATATTCTGTATATAATATAATATATACATAAAGACATTATACTGTATATTTGTATTTACTAAATAATAAATGTTGAAAAGTTGAATACTTTATAAATATTTTTTATATATAACGGCTTTCACCGAGCCTGGTTGGGGTGAACTTTCACTGGGCCGGACTGGGCTTTCAATGGGCCGGGCTAGGCTGGGAATTTTATTAGAATGGTCAGGGCTGGGTGGGCTTCATTATATAATTTTAACTTTAGAAGGGCTTGGGTTTCATAATTTAAAATAGTAGAGGGCTCTAATGGGCCAGGTTTTTCATATCAGATATGGACCGGGCTGGGCTTGAAAAAATAGGCCCATGCAGTACTCTAGTACACATGTATACTGATTATGATTAAATTACACTTTTAAAATACCTACAAAAATTAAGTTTTATAACGATGTAAGTAACTGTAAAAGAATTTTAAACATTATGTGTTGCATCTTAACAATGAATACATGAATACATAAAGTGTTAAACTGAATCACCAATAATATTATAATTCCCAACAAATTTTAAGAAAATAGTATAAAAACATTATACTGTAAATTTGTCATACGACCGTTATATTTCTTACTACTTTTGTAGTTCATGTAGTATAATATTTTACAAATAACCAACTGACATCAACCAACGCTTAGCTATGCTGTACAAAATTTGATCGAAATCAATTTAAAAAAAATGTTCTTACAGGTCGACAATGGACGTACCAAACGTGTACAGAGTTTGGATTCTATCAAACATCCAGCCAAAATGATCATGCGTTTAGCAATCAGTTTCCTGTAAGCTTTTTCATTGATATGTGCACTGATATTTTTGGAAAATTGTGAGTTTATTTACAAACATGTTTTAAATAATTTATAATAATGAAAAACAAAAAAAAAATTGTGAACCCAATTATGTAATACACTTCATAAAATTGTTACATAACAATTATATGAAATTGAAAACCAATAAATACCATTTAAAAAATTTAATATTTTATATATAAAAAACTATTTAATTTTCTTAATAATCACTAATTACATGATAAAAAATTATTATAAAAAAAAAAAAATTATTAAATGTAAAACAATTTATTTTAAAAATTACACGAATCATGAAAAATTGTTTTTAACGATTTAACAAAGTATCAAAACAATGCTATCAATATTCAAAATGTAAACTTAATATATTCTTTTAACTATAAAAACAATAATTAATAAACTTGCATAAATCGTATAAATTATTACTATTAATGACTAAAGTTTTTATTTATTTTTAATTTAACTATGCAGTTTTTAAGATTAAGAAATATCGATTATACATTTTTAAATTGTCTAAAAAATGTTGAAGCTGATGAAATGTTTATGTAGATATTATCATTGATTTTTTAAGACGTATAAGCATACATACAGACACGCAATGGTGATTTTCAAATTTTTCTGGGGTCTACATTTTATACATAATTAATACAAACTATGATAGATTGTAACATCATACAATATAGTCTTATAACATATATACCAGTCGTCCGAAATAGTTTCTCTGTGTGATAAATTTTATATTTCAAAGATACGAGGTACCTAATACCTATTTCCTTTATCGTACTTTATATTTAGCCGTAATTTGGAAACTGTAGTCAGAATAACATTACATACTAATTATATACTATACTTATTACTTAACTAGGTATGCTAAAGAACATTTGTCTATTTTTTTTGCTCTGGGGAGTCCAGTATCCCTGAATCCTTCCCATATAAATACGCTGCTACAGGTGCGCCATTATATTATAAATGGTAGTGAAGACATGGATGCAGCCACTATATATCGCTGTAATCATATGCATTCAATTTGATAAAAATAGGTATTTATTAATAGAAATAGAACAGAAAGTTTTCTATTATAAATAGTTGAGTACCAACGATTACATCGATATCTAGTGACTATGATTTCAATAATGAGAAAGCGTAGATTTTTATTTTACATTCAATGATACATTTAAGTATAATATATATGTATCTAATATATTTAAAAAAATATGAACACAATAATACAATTAATTTTTTTTTGAAGCACTAAATGAACTAATGATAATAAGTAAGCAATAACAGTCATTATTATTATTACTATGATTGTTTAAATTATTCAAAATTTCAATTATTTTTATTAAAATAGTAGACATTAATAATATTATATTTAAGTCTCAAATTGTTAAGTTAACTGTAAATATACTAATTAAAGTAATTAATTTATATTTAAATTCAATGATATGCAAGTAGTATAATTAATAAACTAATATGGAAAAATTAAAGGCCTATACTTTGTACTTTACTAATTGTTGTTAACGAATAATATTGAAATTACTTAGAATCTTTCAACATAATTATATATGATTATATATAATTATGTTTATAATTTTTTATCTGCGATACTTAAAATTACATAAATTCTTTGTTAGTTTAATTCATTAGTTGTATATCGTGTTTTGTTAAAATATTTTTATTTTAAAAAATATGATTTTTCGGAACTAAATTTTATGTAGGTATTAAGTTTTAAATTTAGGATTCTATAGTTATTATCAGTTATCGCATAAAATACCTTAACCTATAATAAATTGAGGATAACCTTTTACATTAAAATATTATTTATACTTGTAATTAGTTTTACACTTATTTATTACCTACCTCCTAATAATTTATTGTAATCTCTCTTTTATATAATACAGACAATATGATAACGTTTTATTAATATAGATATTAACACGTTTTCTTTGAAAACGAATGTGTAACTGAGTAATGTGTAGTAATTTTACTTTGTTTAATGTGTATCAATTTTACACTTTTACACGTATACGGAAATCATTTAAATTAACTTAATGTGATTAATCAACAAATGATAAGATGCCTTCATATTGAATATACATCACATTTAATAGTCATATATATCTATACTAATCTAGGTTAGAAATATATGATACAACTAGAGTTAGAATTTTATAACTTTATAAATCTCTAAAAAAATAAAAACACTCAAATTATTTAAAAAAAAAAAATCGTTATTTTATTGTTTTGTCTTATTATTAAATAACCAAATGAACTACGTCAAACAAAATTTGTACCTTTCAAATATCTATACCTAAAAAATATTTTATAAAAAAATTACTGAAAAGTGAAAACACTGAAAAACCATTTTAAAAGAAAATAACAGAAAAAGGAAAATAAAATGGTGATTATTTTATTCTTAAATGTATCAATAGCTAAAAAAGTTTCGTTTTAGAACAATAACAAAAAAAGTAAATGTCTTCAAAATCTGACTGTAAATATAACTTATATGGATAATATATACAGTAACAGGATTAAATATGCGCACTAACTCTATAACTAACGTCATCTATAAACTAGAAGTCGAAAACTGACTAATATATATTATTGCTGACTTAGTAGATTAATAATGTTTATATAGGTATACTTATAAGTCTCAAAAAACTATTAAGTATTTTAGTATTTGATAACTTTATTGTAAATTCATTAGTTATCTATTATTAATAACTATATATCTGGTGTATTTTTTTCAATAATAAATACTTGTACCACCAAATTCACGGTCTGCCATGAATTTAAATGGATTTTGGTGTACTAAACATGGAAAAAGAGTGATATGTGATAAGAGAAATACTTTTAAAAATTTTTAGTTAACGATTTTGTATTTAGGAGTAATATTAAATATTGTATTTTTTAAATATATCGAATTATTTATGCATTGATTTTATAAAAATAATAGGCATTTATTTAATTAAAAAAAGTAACAATTTACATTTTAATCTATTATTATTTAGATATGGATCAGAGCTACTGTCTAAAGCAATTAATAGAACTAATATGATGTATGGAGAGTTGAACATTAAAGAAGGCCGTGTGATTTATGTTCATGGATCCATTGACCCATGGCATGCTTTAGGCATCACTCATACAAAAGTAAAAGGCAATGTTGCAATTTATATTCAAGGTAAATGTTTGTATTTATACTATATATAAGTAAAAGTAGAGTATTTAAGGAATTTATAGAGGGATAAGTAAGTACTCCTTTACCAGTGAATTTTAAGGGGCTTCAAATTTTAAGAAACCTTTTGAATTAATTCATTAAAAATATTACTAATGGTGAAGTATACGAAAAGAGTAAAACTACCTATATTAGTTATAATGAGTGAAATATAATTTATAACATTTTTAAAAATATAAATTTTATTACATGTATTTATTTAGTAGATTACTTCAAATACACTTCAGTTTTTTAGTGCATGAAAAAGAGTGATATTTAATTTAGCTTTCAATAAATTATAATAGTCTGGGTAACTTTTAAATGTCATATATTTAGCCGGATAAAATGTAATTAATTAATTTTCATGAGATAAATGAACATTTTAAATGCCAAAAAACCCTGTATGAAATGTAAATTTTTTCAAAATTTTATATCATCATAAAAATGAAGTATTATATTTTTAATATATTTTACTGTTAATGTTAAAAATAAAAAAGAACCGGATGGGCCTCGCTCTGCTGTACAGTTAGGGGTGGAGTGCACCTCGCTTATAGGATAAGTCATAATTATAATGGATTTGTTAAATTTGAATGCAATGATAGATATCATTGTATACGAATAACGATTCTGAACGGAGTTCATATGTTTGTCTAGGATATAATACATTATTATTTATAAATATTCTAAAAAGTATATTTTATTTTGAAACGATAACAGCTGGTAGAAATTTCAAAAATCTGCGACTTATACTTTTTGAATTATAACAAATATTAAAAATCGTTTGAGAATAAACGCTTTTTTATGCAATTTCGTAAATATTTAAATTTTAAACAGTCATAAAAATTTTTCCTCAAAGTACGGTAAAAATATTTTTAAAGATTTTTGAAGAGTAGCTTATAGATAACCTAGTGTTAAAATTTTGAACCTAAAGTATGAACAGAAAAAATTTTATGAATTTTTATCTCCAAATAACTTGCAAATTATCGTGATTTTTAAACATTTTATACAAATTTGAGCATTAAGGGCTTATAAAAAAAATTTGAGTTAACCGATCACCGATATTTTTTAGTTACGATAAGTTTAACTTATTATAAACCTAGTATTAAATTTTCAAGAGTTTTCGCTCAACCAATTAAATTTTATAGATGTTTAAAAACAAAAATTTTACAAAAATTGAAAATTTAAATTGTCTATAAATAAGTCAAAATATGTCAAAATAACCATGTATAGAAAACGTCAATATAAAGATTTGGTGATAATTTCAAGTTGTTGCGGTTTTTCGTTTTTGAGTTAGAGCATTTTAAAAAAAAACGGTATCTTTGTCAGTCTAGGATATTATACATTATATAATATTTTACATGTAATTTTATGTCAATATTCGCTGTTCAAACGCTTATAAAAAAAAATTGTGCCTATGGATTTTAATAATTTTTGAATGACTTTAAGAACTACTTCTGTGGAATCTTCTATTAAATTTTCAAGTATTTTGTACGAACCAAATTTTTTTTATCACCGATTATAGAAAAAAATATAAAAAAATCGATTATTTTAAATGCCTATAAGTGACTTAAAAATCAATATAATATTTTGAAAAAAATATGACATAAAGGAAATACCAATCTTAACAGCTGGTAGAAATTTCAAAAATCTGCGACTTATACTTTTTGAATTATAAAAAATATTTAAAATCGTTTGAGAATAAATCGCTATTTTATGCAATTTCGTAAATATTTAAATTTCAAACAGTCATAAAATTTTTTCCTCTAATTCCGGTAGAAATTTTTTTAAAGATTTTTGAAGAGTAGCTTATAGATAACCTAGTGTTAAAATTTTGAACCTTAAGTATGAACAGAAAAAAATTTATGAATTTTTATCTACAAAATAACTTGCAAATTATCGTGATTTTTACATATTTCGTATAAATTGGAACTTTGAGCACTTATAAAAAAAAATTGTGACTTACGATTTTAAATTTTTTTTTATCAGTTAAGGAACAACTTATAAGAAACCTTGTATTAAATTTTCAAGATTTTCTGGGCAGCCAAAAAATTTTTATCGTTATTTAAAAAAAAAATACTTAAAAAAATTGAAAATTTAAATTGCCTATAAATAGCTTAATAAAAGTCAAAATACTTTGAAAATGTAATGGTGTATAGAGAACGCTAATCTTAACATTTGGTGAAAATGTCAAGTATTTACATCGATTAGTTTTTGAGTTATAGCAAAATAAAAAATTTGATTATGTCGAAAACTAGTTTTGCGTAAAAACTCCCGTTTTTCCCAAATTTTTTTATGGTTTTTCCCGTCGCATTTAAAAAATATTGGAAATTTACTTTTAACCCCCTAAAGTACCAAATAGATTCACTTTTCTTTCAGAAAAGTTGCTACATAAGACAATCGAAGCATTTTTACTGCCCCAAATCGTGTCGACAGACACAAAAAAAAAAAAAAAAAAAAAAAAACACACATCATTGTAAAATCAATACATTCTTCACTCCGTTCAGAATCTAAAATAAAAACACACATCTTTGTAAACCTAATAGATTCCGTCACTCCGTCTAAAATAAAGGAAGGTGCAAAAAAGTTTTATGAAATTGTAGTAGTAAATAAATATATACTCGGAGAGTTAAAATTGTAATTATGCTATACTTAGCGTGTAATATAACGTGTTTTATGTGTAAAATTAAAATAAAAACATATAAGTTTATATTTTTTTTTTTTTAGGTACTGCTCATTGTGCAAATATGTATCCACCTGCAAGTACAGACCTCCCACAGCTAAAGAAAGCTCGTACACTAATTAGAGCTTTTTTAAATGAATGGCTGTTAGAAAATGATAATGATGATTCAAGTCAAACCGATAACATACTTATAAACCAATAAATTTATATACAATTCTATATTTTATTTATACTCTTAGCTTATCGATCATTAATAGTGTATAGAACATGACATGCATATGTATTAATACGCCTGAAAATTTTTTAAGTAAACGTATTAGATAATTGTAATAAAATACAAATAATTCGTTTTTTCGTGTTGTTATTAAGTTTCATATAAAATCATAGCTGAAGTGTATAAATAAAATATTATTGAGATTGTTAGTTTATGAACACGCCCTATTCTGAAATACAGTGAAGCGTTTTTTAATGGACACCTCTCTATAGTAGTTCCTAATAAAATAATTGGACACTAAAAACTGGTAATAAAATTAAAAATTATTTCTCATAAATTGACACAACATATGTACATATCCTGATACATTATATTTAAAAAATTTTAAACTAATATTCCTACCTCAAATTACAACTTCAATTTGCAAATCATTAGATCAAGATATAATTAATAATTTTGAAGTTCATTATCGTCAAGATTACTTCGTCATATTTTATCTAGATTTGATCAAAATGTAAAATACATAAATCTAAACGTTTTAGATGCAATTATTTTAATAAAATCCGCATTAAATATTATTAAGCCAGAGACAGTCAAAAACTGTTATAAAAGTCGAGATTTTTTTCATCCAATACTGCAGAATACGTTATGGAACATGAAAATTATGCAAATTTGAACATATTCTCAGATATTGAACCGAGTACTGTTAAAATATAGGACTATATTTCTATGATAGGGCGTAATTTTAATAGTTTTCCCAGGCGTATAATTCCTAGTTCCGCTTCTACCACTATATAGAGGTTTTCTCAGTATTTAACAACTTCCTATAGTGGACAATTACACTACAGAGAGGTTTCACTGTACAAATGTTCAATAAAAAGTGTTCCTCGAACATCGTTATTTTTATTATTCCACCATACGTATAAACAAGGTTGAGCATTAATGCTTTAAAAAGTTATGCTACATTTATCTAAGTTATATATATATATAACGTTATAACAAGTTATTTTTTTAAAAAAGTAACTTCAAACTTAACATGCTTATTTATTTTTTAGTCCCGTTAAATTCTTCTTTTTCTTTGTATAAAACCCATACCTACATTTAAAATAAAATGTTGTCGTTGATTATAAATTTAATAAATACACTTTATTTATAATCAATGATTTTGTGTAAGAATAATAATAATTATCTGAAACAACAAATTATTGATTTAATTGTAATAAGTAGGTATTTTAAATAACATATTTTAAATTAATAATAAATATTAATTTTAGACCGTCTAATTGTTACGTACGAATCTTTGATTTCAATAAGTACCTATCAAAATAATGTAAAAAAATACAAGTAAGTACTAATGGCTAATACAACTGACAAAATACGAATGTATCTATATATGTAAGTGAAACGTTTTTTGAATAAGTTTATACTGTATGCAGAGGCGTATTTACATGTTTCTCGCTTGTAGGCTTTTGAAAAATTGCCGCTCTTAAAAACTAAAATATTAGACTAAGTTATCATTTTTTTTTTTTATAAAATATACATTAATTAAGTAACAAATTTTATCTAAATAATAAAACATAATTTCTTAAGAGTTAACCTTTTTTTATAAATAATTAATAACATAAAATAAATTCTTCAAACTTGAATATGATAATTAATAATTATACCTACGTCAACATTTGATAGTAGCAAAAGTGTCGATTAAATCTTTAAAATTAAATTACATTAACATGTCATTCTCTATTGATAACAATGTAAAATTATTAATTATTTTCATTTTTCATCAGTTTGGGTCAATGTTAGATAGTCGAATAAAATATAAGTCAAATGACTTATTATGCTACTTTAGAGCAACTAAATTAGTTACACAGTACTACCATAGATTACATTTTACAATTTAATATTTATAAAGATATATATATATATATTTTTTTTTAACAGTTTTACTTGTAAAATGTACATTTACTTAAATTATATCAATAAAATATTCATATTGTTTACAAAATCACAATAGATGGGTAGACTATCTTGTAAGTATATTTAGGGCCACTAAGCTGTGTTACCTCTTGGGCCGATAACCTCCCAGTTAGCTGTCCATATATGCAATCTCATGCTATTTTTGGTGAGTAGTACATTGTGTAAAATATATTGGACAACAGAATTTAGTTCCGCGCCACTGACGGTCAATATTTGTGAATGAAAAGTCTCGAAACGAATATTGTTCGCAGACAAGATATTTTTTGCTTCAAATCCGTGGCACACTGATAACATGTTATCACCGTTTTTAATCATGTTATGATTACGAGGAAAATAACTTGAGTATTGATCGAGTTGGCTTTAAACTTTTCTCTTTCACTTTTATGCGGTTTCTTGTTCATCAGTAAATGATTTATCCTACTTCAACACACATGCCAGTCAATAACAGAAACATACGACATAATACTTTTTTCCAATTAACATTTCGTTTTTGAAACATTTCTTGGAGATTTTTATTCTTTAATATTAATAAAATTTATTTTAAAATGTAAGTTTATATTTACTTAGAAATTAATACACATAAATGAATTTATTTTGTACAATTTTATGTAAATTATAGCATTGTAAATGTTAATTGCCACCATTTGCTTGGTTTAATTTGTTAAAATATCAATAAATTACTATATAATAAAAATTATATAAAAATAAACTAATTGTATTAAACAAAACAAAAAAATTATTGATATAGATATCAAATAATGTAAAATTATATTTTTATTATTTTAAATTTTATAACTAAATAAGCTTTGATAACCAACTTATCTTTGCATGTTAAATTCTATAACTATTTATTCTTCTTCTTGGCCTCATGATTCTCCAAGAGTCTTCGCTTCACTACATTTGCAGTTATCCACCTATCATAACATATAACTATTTACTACTAATATATTTTTCAATCTATTATTTTAATTGTCTATAGGAACAATGCAATGAAGAGTTTGGAATGTAATTTATTTGTAAATATTTTAACATCTTTAAAAACTACTAGTGATATAAGATGGATTTTGAAGTTTCTGAATACAGAACAATTATCACTTGAATCTGGACATAAATCATTATCAAATTATCAGAAAAAAAAATTACTTGAACAAAACATAAAGTTAACAATTCAAGAGGTAGTTATAATAAAATTTATTTTTTAAGAATCTTATATTTCTTATTTTATTTATTTTGTTTTTGTTAAATAATTATGATATAGGTAGTTAAACATTCAATTTTAAATTTATAAATTAGTTTTATTTATAAAATTTAATTATTTAAATACTTTTCTAAATTATTTTTAAACTTCTGTACTTGATGTAGACAAACATATTTACTAGAATGTATTCATAATTTTTTTAAGAACATTTTTCATTGAGTGTATTGTAACATGGTCAGAGGTGACCAGTGAGATATATGCTATTCATGGAAGGTTTTCTGGTCCTTTTGAATTTATTTAACCATAGCTTTGGGAGCATATTAATATTAGGAAGGATCTGAATATTAAAAATAAATATAGACTGGTTTAGATAATTATTAAGATTTAATACATAATATAAATAATAAGTATGGACATAAAATACAGAGTTCAGCTACATCAGATAGACATCTTAGCCAAACTGCTTTGTCTTACATTTTCAGTATGAGCCGTCAGATTTACAATACTCATATATGACATATGTCCCAGTTAGAACGTAATGTCCACTCAGCAATATGCACACTATATGAGTAAGCTAACAATTATGTAACAATTGTTACAGTATGTATCAACTAGACTTTATAGGTCTGTAATTAAATTTCTCATTATCATCTATCAGTACATTTCACTATATTTATTTCAACTAATTTTTGTGTGATATTTAAAAAAAGTTGAATTTATTACCATATAACTAAACAAGGGTTGTTCATTTTTAGGTAATACCAATGAACAGTGCTAATTTAGATTTTGCCACTAATAAAGCATTAGAAATACTTTATGATCTTCAAAGTATCAAAAGAAATATTACCATTAGAATGATGGGATACATTTTAATAAAAATTTTGAAATCAAAACTTCAAGGTTTATATGTAAATGAACAAAAATTGATGATGGTAATATAACCGATTTACTACAAATAAATTATAACCATAATCACATAAAACTTACTAAATATAAATTTCATGCATTTATATTAGGCGATATTACATATTTCTTTACCATGAACATATTATTTAATTTTTTATAAAAAAAAATATGTAAATAACTTAGTATAAAAACTTTTGAATTGATAATTTTTATTTCCCAATTTATTATACTGTATGGATACATTTTATTTAGTGAACATTATTTCAATTTATTTTCTTCATCCTTTGTAAATGAGATAAACACCAAGTTTTAATCAAAGTAATTTTTATTTCTACTTATATAATTGCTGTTTTTAAACAATAGATAAAATCTAATTTTAACAACACTCCAGTGATATTTGTTCCAAGTCATAGGAGTTACCAAGATTTTATTTTAATGGCATTTATTTGCTTCAATTATAACATTGAAATTCCATATGTTGCAGCTGCAATGGGTACTTTTATAATTATTTAAAATATGCATGATGTAGTAGAAAAAATAGTAGCAGTTAGTTGTAATATTGTGTTATTTTTTATTAAATCTCATTAATTATTTATTTTTATTTTTTAATTATATTAATTTATTAGTTCATAAAATATTTGATATTCAAAGAGTTTACCTTATATCTTGCTAAACCTGTATTTTATTTGTTGAAACGTGATTCGTATTTTTTTTAATATATTTTAAATACAAAAATAATAACAATATAAAGGTATCCAACTAGTAATATTAATAGTATCCAACAATATTAATAGTATCCAACTATTAACTATTTAATTTGTATTTGTATTACTTTGTTGTTATTATTATTATTATTATAACTTTCCTATTTGTTTGTATTACTGTGTTGTATTATTTTTTATGGATAACTAAAGCTTGTTTCTGTTATTTATATATTATATTATTAATGACTCCTGCATATTTAAAATCAATGCATTAAATAGTTAACTGTAGTCTAAAACCTAATGCTGTAAAAAAAAATTATTGTAGATTTTAAAAATATGAAAATAATGGGAAATTTATTGAAACAATGTGGTGCTTTTTTTTTACACCGAGGGAAAAGTGCTCAAGACGTTATATACCGATCAGTATTATACACATATGTTAAATATTTAGTGACTACTGAAAGTTCACCGTTACAGTTTTTCATTGAAGGTACACGCAGTCGATCTAATAAATCAATTCATCCAAAGTTGGGTAATTTCTTACTATATTATTTAAATTTAAAGAATATTTTTGATTTGTTATGAAATAAAATAGATTATATTTAGTAATAATTTGAGTGGATTTTAATATTTTATTTTTCAGGAATACTTAAGTGTATTATAAATATCTTATTAAAAAATGAAGTTCAAGATATAATTATCATTCCAATTTCTATTAATTATGATCGCCTTCTTGAAGATAAATTATTTTGTTATGAACTTCTTGGAATTCCTAAACCAAAAGAAACTACTTTGGTTAGTCTACTATATTTATCTATTTATACATTTATAAATAATTAAGATCAGACTTAAGGGATTGTTTTGATTTATTTAAAAATTTCTAATATTTAAAATAAGGTTTTTTAGTCTAGATTTTATAAATGACTGTCAGCATGTATATATTTAAAAATTTAAATAATTGTTTTTAAATTCTTGTTGTGAATGATTAATTTTTCAGTTCAAAATATATAACCATATTTTTTAATTTTTTTTTTTTATTTAGCTTCTATAGCCGGTTCAGAGTCTTAGCTACTTCTAATTTTTGATGCTATCTATCTCTGTCTATACATTCTTCTAATTTTGATCCTAGTACACATTTGTCAAGGTCTGTTTTGATTATATCTATCCACTTATCTTGATTTCTCCCTAAGTCTTTTCCTGTTGATAGTACCTGTCATTACATCATTTATAATACTAATTGATCTCCAGACATGTCCTGTCCATTTCAACTGTTTACTTCTTATATATGACTTAATATTGGGCTTTGAGTATATTTGGTAGATTTCTCTATAGTTTCTTTTGTTTTTCCTATTTTCTATGATAGGACCAGAGATAGGTCTCAATATTTTTCTTTTAAATGTCAGAAGTTTCTCTTCATCATCCTTTATAACCGACCACGTTTTGCATCCGTTGGATAGAACTGGTCGTAGATAGTTTGAGTAGAGGGTGGATTTTGATTTTGTAGATAATAACTTTCCCAGTGTGAAGTAGCCTTTGTTAGAAGTTGTAATTCTTATCTCGTTATGCATGTTATTTGTTATATTTATATAAGCTTCTAAATATTTAAAGTCAGTTACAGCCTGAAAAGTGTAACTCTTAACTATTAAGTTCTGTGTATTTTCAGCTCTTCTGTCAATGACATTATATTTAGTCTTATCTTGGTTAATTTTGAGCACCATAGGCTTAGCTGCTATGATAAGGACAGCCGTTTTTACTATAATTTTTTTACATTAACACCCAAGCACTATGATATCATCTGCATATGCAAGTATCATTTTGTTTCCAAGTAATTTCATTCCTTGAAATGCTGGCAAAGGTTTTATTAATTTTTCTAAAGCAATGTTGTGTCTACTTCAAAACTAATATTTTCTTTCCAAATTTGACTTTGCAAATGCTGTTAGAATTACATTATTTTAGCAATTGAATTAATTTAACTGGGACACTAAATTTCTCTAGGGCGTTTGAAGTTTACAAAACATATGCATATTTAGTTTCCAAATTCGTAATATTTTTTTCCAATATTTGTTTAATTGCAAATATTTGGTCTGTTGTCAATTTACCTCTTATGAAGTCGGTCTGATAGTTTCCTATTATGCCGTTTGTGTATTTCTCTAGTCTATATAGAATAGAAGTTAAAAAAATTTTATAATACGTCTTAAGGAGTGTTATCTCTCTAAAATTTTTAGTGTTCATGTGAGAAGTTTTTTGACATTAGTTTTTATATCAGATAGGGTTTTTAGCCCTACACTTAACCCCCAACCTGGAGGACTAGACTATCCCAACCAATTAAGGCTAAGGTAGGACTATTGCAATGCACCAAGGTGCATTAAGTGATGGCCACACTGTTTTCCCTACATCCTTAATTTTATTAATTTATTTATTATTTAGGGATTGATAAATAGTATTAAAAGCATGGACAATCATTATGGTAATATTTATATGAACTTTGCTACTCCTATCTCACTTCAAAAATACATTAGTGATATCAATGTTAGCGAAGACAATAATGAAAGTCGTACAATATCAACAATTGCTCATGAAATTATTTATAGGTAAATTACTAGTATGATTATTGATATCCAATTTATAGTATAGTTTGAACATAAAGTAATCAAATACATATTTGTAGGCAACAACATAGTATGGTTTTATCATACTTTAATATTTTAGCTGTTTCATTGATTTACAACATATCTAAAAATAATACTGAAGATATTTCTTTAGATAAAATAATTGATCAAATAAGTTGGATAAGTATATTGTTTAAAAAATGTGGAGCTCAAATTGAAGCAAAAGGTAATTTTTAATAATATTAATAGTTAGTTCCTACCTGTTAAAATATAATAAACATAAATACTTATATTTTGATTATTAATTATATTGGTATATTATTATTGTAAGTAATAATGAGAATATATGTTTGATAAAATTAGTAAAATATAATAGAAAAATGTTATTAATTCAAATTAAAACTTAATATATTTCAGAGAGTGATATTAAAAGTAGAATTATTGATACCATTCAACTTCATAAACACTTTGTTATATTAAAGGATAATGTAATAACATTTAAGAAGAACTACTCTATGAATAATGATTATTCATTAAATTTACCAGGTAAACTATGTATTGTACTCGTTAATTTAATTATTGGAAAATGTAATACTGTTTTCACTTAATTTTTTCTCATCTCACTTTTCGACTGACAATCTCTCATTACCATGGGGATAGAAATTACCACTTATAATTTTCACTTGAATAAAGAAAATATATGTTCTAAAGAAAAAAATAAGTATTTCATATTCAAGATAATATATATCACTAATATTCTTGTGTTAAGAATATAATTTGTAAGCTTACAGTTAATGCTATTTTATAATAATTTACTAATTTCATTAGTTTTTCATTAAGTTAAAACTTTTAGTTTTATTTTGAATTATTTTTGTAAACCTTTGTGAAAAAAAAATTATTTATGTGATTACTAAACTATTTTTTAGTATTTTTGACTCATCAAAAACGAAAATAGTATGTTTAACCATATATCTTATATATTTATGTATATGATATTATATAATTTTATAATTTGTATGTATAATATTTATATTATTAAATCTCTGTCATTAATAAAAAATAATTAACATTGGTATTTTTATAAATTATAAATTATTTTTTTATAATTATAGGGAATTTAAATCTAAAATCTGAAACGTTTGATTATGCTTTTCCATTGATCTTAAATCAACTTTATGTTAATCCATCATTACACTTTGTTATAAATATTGGATTTATAATTTTAGTTTCAAAATGTCAGATAATTTGGAAAAATGGTAAGTTATATTTGTGTTAAAAATTTACCAACTTTTATTGTTTTTTACCTATTTAATAAAATTGTAAAAGTAGTATATTAACAATAATAAAATGAGAAAATACTTAGCATTTAAATAACACTCTAGATTTTCATAAATTAAACTATTGCTCAAAAACCTCTCTTTATGTAAATAAAATTCACTAAACATTTTTTAACTATGTTCAGCTATTCAAAAATTTTATATTTTTTTAGTTGTTAGATTAGATTTTTTGGTACTGAACAGAATAAACCATAACAGCACACAATCTATGATAAACTAGCAGAGGCGTGTCGAGGGAGGGTTCAATTCCCCCAAATTTTAATAAATATTTAAAAATGTAAGAAAATTAAAGTTACGTCTACCAAGGTAATTTTATTGTATAAGTGATTGTAGTCATGGATAAGATTATGAATGTATATTACCTATTGTATTCTTCTGTTAAATGAATATTATTTAACTCCCCAAAAAAAATGTCTAGACACATCCCTATGAACTAGTTTACTTGTTAGTTATAGTTTAAGGATAAAAATGTATTTCTCATGTATAAACCTATATGTTTATAAAATTAAAACAAAAAAAAAGAAAGCTTGAAACAGGAAAATTTAGATTTTTGAACATCTTCAACTTTAAAAGCTACATAACCAAAATAATAATTTAATAACAAAAAAATATTTTTTCAAATTAAACAGCTGGTTTTATTGTATTTTAATTTTAGAAATCTTGGATTTAGAAGGAAAGTTTATTTTGTTAAGAAAACTGTTTGAGTTTGAATTTGTATTTTTCAATGGCTGTGAAAAGCAAGTATGTATAGTAATTTTAAGTATCATATTATATAATATATTCATTATATGTATATATTTATACATATATAGGCCTAGTATATATGCCTATTATAAAGAGTCTGTTTTAGAAGTTTTATTTATTTTGAAGATAAGGTCTGGGTTTATCACCTTAGAAATAGGTTTATATGAAAAAATAATTCATCTTTCTAAAATAAATTTGCATCGGTTCATAAAACAGTATCAACAGCGCATGTTTAAAAATCGAGACTTATGTCTTATATTTTTTTATGTTTCAATAAAATCATTTAGGTTCTTTTTTTTTAACTTCTTATTATTTACAAATGATACTCATTTTTGTTTGTAACAGTTTGTATTTATTAGGTACTAAAAAGTGTATTATAAAATGAATTTATTCTGTTTTTATTTTAGGATTTTAAAACGAATACTTTAATTTATCTACACATCCATGAAAAAGAAAAAGAATTGCTTCGTTATTTAATCATTAATCCTTATATATCATGTTACCGACTCATCTATAATTGTATGATAAATGTAAGTAATTTTTACTATGATGATTAATTGTTTTCAATATTAATATATTATATATTTATGTATTTCATTTTTAGGCTCAACAAAATATAATTTCAGAAGAATACATTCATGAATCAATTTACTTAAAAATTGAAGAATTACATATACATCCTTATGGTTTAACTAAAGACTTAATCAAATCTGCTTTAGATGCTTTAAATAAAATGAAAATTATTATAAAGTTTAAAAAGTAAGTCATTTTAAATTTATTTAAATTTATATAACTTTTCCATTCTACTTTTACTTCATTTTTTATGTTTTACTTTTAAGTTGTATTGTAAATATGTTTTATACATATTATACTACAATTAATTATGTACAATCGTAGATAAAATATAATATCTAAATACTAGGTATTTATTATTTATCAGTTACTTTATTTATAACTACAAATGTTTAATGACTTTTGTAAGTACTATTTATTACAGCTTGTATTTTGTTGGTTTTGTATTGTGGTTTTTTTTTTCTATATTCTAACCTAAAAGTACCTAGTAAATCTGTTATATAATTTTTGCACTGGTCACAATACTTTTGATAAAAATTTTACATAGTAATTAAACACTGTATTACTTTTAACAAATGTTATTTTTTCATTTTCATTGGTTTTCCTAAATTTTTAGAAAATAATTTAAAAAAAAAAACGGAAAATAAATTTTTTTTGAACACTTGTTTGTATTTTTTTTTTTTTTTTGTAATAGTAAATTGTATACAAAACTAATCTTAAGCTACTTAATCTCTAATATTAAAAAGTAGACTTTTAGACTCAATATTTTTTTATTTTGATCTACCCTCAGTTAAAGTTAATTATATCATTGATTATTCAGATCCAAAGTAAATGGAGCAAGATACATAAGTCATAATATCTATCATCCTTATTGTTATTTGTTTGTATATATATATATTTTTTTTTTACAGAAATGAAACAATTATGTTTAGCATAAATAGAGTCGCTGTCTCGGAGTTAGTTAACATATTTGGTAAGATTTACAAAAATATTCTATTCTTTTAAATTTTAATTTCAATAAGTAACTTCAGATAATTTCTACAAGCTTAACATATAAATTAAATGGTTTAAAATATTATATTTATTGAATATATACCATTGCTAAAACTTACAATCATCTATATTCTATATAATAATCAAGACCAATGTATATATATATATAAACTTTTCTATGTTAATACATTATTTTAATTACCTAATATATGTCAAATTTCTATACTCATCAGGGACGTACGCAGAAAAAAGTTTCGGGGGGTGTTTTTGATAATCAGTTGCTGAAAAGTAGAACTTTTTTAAAAAACATACGACATTTTTTTAAGAAAATTATCTATACTTAGTACTTCCATTTTCCAA
Source organism: Sipha maydis (assembly GCA_034509805.1). NCBI lineage: Eukaryota > Metazoa > Arthropoda > Insecta > Hemiptera > Aphididae > Sipha > Sipha maydis. Next base: position 71,201 of record JASXSY010001149.1, read on the forward strand.
TACTTTTTTAAAATATAAACAAAAAAATTACAATACTAAATCTAATTTTCGTGAAGTTTTAGCCATTATGTTAAGAATATCTTCACAATTAACTTCTATGTCTCTATGTACATTTAACAATGTTAATCCATTTAATCTTTCTTCGTCTGTTTTGTTACGTAAATATGTTTTCAATCTACAAAGGGAAGAAAATGAGCGTTCACTTGTAGCTACGGATACTGGGAGCGTAGCACCAATTCGCAAAAATCGATGAACTGCTTGGTACAGTGTTGAATCGCATTGGTTTAGAGCTTCGATAAAGCATACTGGTCGATTTTCATTTGGCATGCCCAAATAATGCCTGTAACATATATAAATATGATATTAGTGAGATAAATTAGCATGCAAAACTCGAATAATTAAGTTGGAGCTTACCTTCGCCACATAACTATTTCGGCTATTAAGTCCTCTGATGTTCCAAGTATCTCATTTGGCCATTCTGTTATTAAAGTATGTGCTGTTTCTTTAATTCCATCTGTATCCAACGTTATGCATTTTGACGGCAAAATATTCTGTATTTTTAAAAGTAGTGTACTATGGTCAAGAAATCTTGAGCTTAATTGATCCAGATAATGATCTAAAAATGGAATAAATATCGATTTACGATAATATGCTTCTGGGTTGCCTGCATAATTTTCACGATGCATTTGATTTTTAACACGCCGAGGAATGATCATTTGGACACCGTTTTTTTGTTGCCTTTTCCGTAGCTTGTTTAAACACGTTTTTAAAATTACTTTCTGCATTTTCTCTCATCTGATTGATTTCTTCATACAAATTATTGGAATACTGAACGCAACTGCTTAAATCGCAATCTACTTTTTGCAATGATAAGCTAAGATTTTTAGTCAAGCTAAAAATCGGTTTTAGTACTAATAACGCAACAATAAATTGAGGTGTACAAATTGATAAAAGAAGAGTGTGTGGTTGAACTCCATCAACTTTACAGGTTGTTTCTTCCATTTCTTCAAGCGCAGAGCATATATATTCAAAAACATCATAGAATAAACTAAGTGAGTTTAAATGTTCCACCCACCTTGTTTCGCAAAATTTCAAGAGTCGTGTTTGTTTAGCTTCTGGAACATCAGCTTTTATTTTATTTTTCAGTATTAATCCAGCTTTATTTGATTTACGAAAATAATTTACAATTTCCTTAATTTTTCCTAAGCAATTTCTGATTGGAGTAATTTTGCAAGCATGTGTTATTGCTAAATTTAAGTTATGATTAGCACAGTGCACATAAATAGCCTCTGGACAGATTTTTTTAACTATAGCTGCACAACCATTGTATTGTCCACTCATGGCACGCGCTCCATCGTAACCTTTAAAAGAAAAAAGAAATATTCACGTTTTATTTTATCACTTTTATTTAATTCATACGGACTTTTCAGTTCAATTTAAATAATATAATAATTCAAAAAATATCAATTATATGACTAATAATTTACTAGACTTAAAAATAATTACCTTGTCCTTTCATAAAAAGTGAGTTTACACCAAGTACATTTAAAGTGGTCAGAAGCGTATTTGCAAGTCCTTCCCCTGTAACAATCTCAACTGGAACAAAGCACAGAAAATCTTCTCGGGTTACATATTCTCCTTCAATTTCATCAACGTATCTTACACAAACAGAAAACTGCTCAATACCACTTACATCTATGGTTTCATCGGCAATTGATGCAAAACTTTTAGCCTTATTGATGCGTTCCACAATTTTGTTTGTAATTATTTTCCCTGCTGCTTCAATTATTTCATTTTGTATTCGAGGGCTCAAATACGTAGCGTTTATAGAAGCAGTTTGTAAGTGTCGATGTAAATCTATGTTACCACATTCCATGGCATATCGAAGAAACGCTCTAAAATTGCCATCATTTTCTTTGGAAACTTTCATTAATAGTGAACCATAATCATGGTTACCTCTCAATGCAAGTCCTTGTCTGCCACACAGTAAAATTGCTCTAATGATAGGAGTCAATTTTTTTCTATTCTCCAACTGCTGTTGTTTTCTACCTTTGTCAATTTCAGTGATCACATCGTGTCTTTTGTTTTCAAAAATCAGACGAAAATTGTGTGCATCTTCTATAGCGTCCTTGTGGTATAATTTATTTTGATGTTCTTTAAATTTTCAAGGGCTTTTTTCCAAGTGCGAAACGAAGTCTGTACAAAAGCTTTTAAATTTTCGTGATTCCCTTTACCTGCATTTTTTTGGGAAAATGAGACGCAAATTCTACAATTAGCTCCGTCCTCAATTGCTGAGTACGTCAACCAAGGAAAAGACCGCAACCAAGAATGTTGAAATTTTAATTTCCATTTACTTGAAGTTGGAAATTTATAAGTAACATCAGGTACCCATGCTTTTAAAATAAGTTCATATTTCTCGTTATCATTTAGTGTTTTTCGACAAAAATTAGCCACGTCATTAGGGGGCCCCTAAAAATTAGTAAAAAGTAATTATAAAACACGAAATTCGTCTCTTATTAAAATATGATACTCGTTAGAGGTCTAATCAATTGAAAAGTTCGGCCGAACGACGTGAAAAGTGCCATTGCGCGCTAATGAAGTATAAACTAAAATATAATGGTTTACGTTAAATTTTAATAAAATAAACGTGATGCCCGGCGCAACGATAAGAGACCTAATCAGTCCCTATAATATTCAAATGTTCGTACTACACATGTCACAGATAGTAATGTAGATAATAATTAAAATGTGGTTTGGAAACAAACCATTAAAATATTTTTAAAAAATGTGAAGATATAAAATTATACATAATATTATTATAAATGTTTAAGTAGAATAACACACTTTTAAATTTCGTACTATACTCTGCACTCTTCGTACTACACACAATTTTAGGGACTAATATATAGATGATAAAACCTACACGACACATGAACAGAAAAACTAGTGTATTGGAAATTTATTAGTAAGTCTACAGTCCAAACACTTCAATCGTACAATATCCTTATCAATATCGCCTTATCGGAAATGAAAATAATACAAATTATTTCGAACATAAGTAAATAAACCGTGTGGCCTGTGGACGTGTGGTACTGAGGTGTATGCAAAATCATTAGTAGTAAGTACTTACAAGTTGACTGTCTTCTACTACAGATTTTGACGTTGGCGATGTCGATAAACATTCTATTTCTATTTCTGCTGGTGCCTAAATAGCGCAATAATAAAAATTAGAAAACAAGTTAAATTATTAATAAACAAAAAAATAAAAACTATTACGCACCTCATTATTCTCAGTTCGAGATTTTTTATTTGTTGAGAAATAAGAAAGTAGAGTGTTTCTTTTTTTTGACGATTCCATACTTTATATTAGTATAATAATATAATATTATACACCAACTTAAGAGTTAAGAAATAAAATAGTATAATATTGTCACTTTTCGTGCCTTGTTTCAGATACAAAACAAAAACATTAACGATAATGTCGATAACAAAATATAACAGAAACGTCTTTATTTATAAATTATAACACTCCAATTCGCAGTAATTGTTCCTTCATGTATAGCTTAGGTATTTCCCATGTCTGTGTACATTTTAGAATTCTTTTATACCCACATCATTACGTCAATACACAATAGATATAATTTTGTTTTATTTATAAATGTAATATTATACCTGTCTATTAAAGTATAATATAAAAATTAATATTAAAATTGAATAAATCAATAACCATACAAAAAAACAAATATTTCGTGGGGTGTTTGAACACCCAAAACACCCCCCTGTGTACGTCCCTGATACTCATAACTCATGTTATATTTTTTTTCTATTCAAAACTAAATATAAATGAAAAACAAAATAATTTCCAAGAATCCATTTCAATTATTTATTTTAAATTAATTTTATTACTCTACAATTTTATATTATACTTATTGTATGAAAATATATGTCTAAATTACTTAAATATTTTATTTAATATGTTTATAGATAATCTTATACTGAATGGGAATAATCTATTAAAATCAAGTATTTAAATGAAGATATGTTTTGAAATAAATAGTTAACTATCGTTTATTATATTAAATACTCTCAAATCTATGTTTTTCTGTATAACTAATGAATTTCATTGATGAGAAAAATAAAATTTTAACTGATGGCTTAAGTATTGTTATGTAAATAAGGTTTTTATTTTTTCTACTTCATTCTTATACAATAACTAATAAATATCTACCTATAAAAATTATTTTAGATACTGAGTGAAGAATCTTTTGGTTTTACAATGATGTTTATTTTTTTTCTGTAAACACTTTTGGATAGAAATACTGGTCCAAAAGTTTTATCTAGTAACAAAAAAATTGGCCTACAGTGGTACATTAGAGAGGTAGTTTTTTCAATATGTCAATAGTTTTTCCACGCATTAAGAAAAACTGAAAAACTGAGTAAAAATGGTAAAAATGAGCTGTAAAAAAAAAATGTCACTTTTGAGATTTTACTTATTTTAACTCATAAAAGTTATGTGACTAGAACTTGAAACTTTTATTGTATATCGAATACATTATTTTCTTATTTGATAACATTTAAAAAAAAATGTAGGTAAAAAATATATATTTCGTTATTTGAAAGTTTATATGTATTACAATTTTTATTTTTAGCTATTAAGACTTGAAAATGTAATAGCACCTTATTCAAGTATCTATCCAACAATACTAAAAAAATTCAAAAAATAGTTAATACTATCATTAACCATAATTCTCCTTCTATTTCTTGTAATATCTGTAAAAAATTATATACATGCTTATATACTAGCTGTATTTCTCATCTCCAACCACTAACAAAATAAACACATCTTCCTGGAAATGTTCTGATTGTACCTGGCCTCCGACATCCTCAGTATCATTTGCTACGATTGTCTCTAAAATAAATGTTTGAAGTCATAAATGCCATCAACTCAATACTTGATTCTTTAGTAGAAAAAAATAAATTTCTTTGAGAAAAAATATGTTTAGAATCTCAAATCTCAGATCAAAATAATAAAATACAATTCATTCTGAAATTATAAATGAGCTACAAGACCGAGTTGCGGGGGAATATAATATACTTATTTTCAACGTTCCAGAATCAGAAACTCAAAATAATGACGATTCTATTGTTAATGATATTCTGTCTAAATTTGGAAACAATTTTCAAATATCAAACATTTCTTGTCTCGGAAATATTGAAACTAAATCTAGGCTTTTAAAATTAATTTATAAGAATAAATCAGACATTGGTCTAATACTTAGACCCAAATCTAAATTACGTGAAATACCATCTATGCGTTATTTCCACATTAACCTAGATTGGACTCCTCATCAACGAAAACTGTAAAAATTAGTAACTCGTACTATGAACTACGTAAATATAAAGGTGAATCGAATCTTTATATCGACTTTGTTAAAGGCGTCCCAACTATTCTGAAAAAAACTAAATTTCATCCCAAATGCTCCAGCTACAAAGTCAAATGTAAGATACTCTAATAAATTTTATTTTATTTTAAATGCTAACCCAAATGTAATATCCCCCTCTATAGGGTTACCACATTGTGTCTTTAAGAAAAGAGTACATAATATATAAAGCCATCAAGGTAATATAAAAACTCTAATTTCATAGTTAATATTTATTTAATTAACAAGACATTTTATACACTAAATTATATAGGTATGAAATACTTAATACTGAAATACATAATGTTATCATAATATATGATATATTTGGTACAAAATTAGTTTTTATTTATAATTTTAACTACATGGGTATTTAATTAATATATATGTTTAAAAATTTAATATTTATTACTGCTTCGAATTTTTGATAGCAAACTTTTGTCTTTAATACAATAATCATAAAATTGAGTACAGTCAAAATGCTTAAAATTGTATTGTGTCATCAACAAATGCTTTACAGATTCGGGTAGAAGTCTATTTCTATCATCAGTCTATTGTGCTTTCATAAGACTAAATATTCTTTCGACATTGGCATTTTGAGCAGGTATGGCAAAGTAGAACCTGCATATTATTAATAGTTCTGAAGTTGTATCATAACTTCTTTGTTCAAAATATTTCACTCATTTTAGATTCTGAACGGAGTAATGGAATATATTGGTTTTACAATGATGTGTGTTTTTATTTTTTTTTTGTGTCTGACGACACCTTTTTTGGCAGTAAATATGCTTCGATTTGCTTAAGTAACAACTTTTCTGAAAGTAAAGTGAATGTAGATTGTACTTTGGCAAGTCAAAAATCCAACTTTTTCAATACTTTTTAAAAAAATCGAAAAAAACGATCAAAAAATTACGAAAAAACAGGAAATTTTACGCAAAATCACGTTTTTACAAATTACATTTTTTTAAAATGCTCTTACTCAAAAACGAAAAATCGCAACAACTTGAAATTTTCACCAAATCTTTATATTGACGTTCTCTATACATGGTTAAGTTTTCAAAGTATTTTGACATATTTTGACTAATTTATAGACAATTTAAATTTTCAATTTTTGTAAAATTTTTGTTTTTAAACATCCATAAAATTTAATGGGTTGACCGAAAACTCTTGAAAATTTAATACAAGGTTTATAATAAATTAAACTTATCGTAACTAAAAAATATCGGTGATGGGTTTACTCAAATTTTTTTTATAAGCCCTTAAAGCTCAAATTTGTATAAAATGTGTAAAAATCACGATAATTTGAAAGTTATTTTGTAGATAGAAATTCATAAAATTTTTGCTGTTCATACTTAAGGTTCAAAATTTTATCACTAGGTTATCTATAAGCTACTCTTCAAAAATCTTTAAAAAAATATCTACCGGACTTAGAGGAAAAAATTTTATGACTGTTTGAAATTTAAATATTTTTTAAGCCACTTAAAGGCATTTAAAATATTCGATTTTTTTACATTTTATTTTTATAATCGGTGATAAAAAAAATTTGGCTCGTACAAAATATTTGAAAACTTAATAAAAAATTCCACAGAAGTATTTCTTAATGTCATTCAAAATTTATTAAAATCCATAGGCACAATTTTTTTTTGTAAGCGTTTGAACAGCGAATATTGACATAAAATTACATGTAAAATATAATATAATGTATAATATTCTAGACTGAAAAATGATATCGGTTTTTTTAAAATGCTCTAACTCAAAAACGAAAAACCGCAACAACTTGAAATTTTCACCAAATCTTTATATTGACGTTCTCTATACATGGTTAAGTTTCAAAGTATTTTGACATATTTTGACTTATTTATAGACAATTTAAATTTTCGATTTTTCTAAATTATTCGTTTCAAAATAAAATATACTTATTACAATATTTATAAATAACATAGTTTTATATTCTAGACATACATATCATCTCCGTTCAGAATCGTTTTTCGTATACAATTTAACAAATCCATTATAATGACCTATCCTATGAAGAGTCGCACTTCACCCCCTAGTGAACAGCAGAGCGAGGCCCATCCGGTTCTTTTTTTATCCGATAATAAGATGAAAATTCTTCATTTTTTTCCATTTGTGACAAAAACAAATTTAAGTTTTGAGATTGATCAAATAATATAGAATCGTTTAATTGTAGATCATATTTGTTTGAAAATACAATGCTATTTTCTATATCAGTCCACAAAGGTTTGGTGTTTTAAGACATCCATTTTAAACAATTAAATTGATCGAAATAACACAAACCATGATCATAAACATTTAACATTTATTTTTTTAAATTAGATGCACCTGATTGATTATAATTATTTTTAAATATTTCTTTTACTTTTAAGGGTAAAAATTCTTATTGTTTTCGTTCCTGTAAAGCATTTTCTACAGACAACAGTATGGACGAAGTCTCCCAAATCGAATTATTTTCTTTTTCCATTATTTCAATTTTTGAATGAAATATATACATTAGTATATGAATAAACCATAAATAACTTTCATTTAAAGGATTTTCAAAAAATGATTTAATTGCAATCAGTATTTGATTTTGTGACAAAAAATATGACTTAAGTGCTGGATATATTTGTAACAATCTATTAATAGCTGGAAATAATGATAACCATCTTGTTTTTGAATGAAATAAAAGTTTTTTGTACTCAACATCGATAAAAGTACAAAATTATTTTAATGCTTCTGTACGTACTGCATAAATTGAAAATTAATTATATATTTTTAATATAATAGACTCTATCGGTAAGCCATCAATTACATGCTGAACATAGTTATTTAGAATATGAGCAGGGCATCCGATTACAATAATTGGTTTTTTAATATGCTGTTGGAGACGATAAAAAATATTATTTGTCCCTCGTCTTTCTACACTCCCGAAATTGGTGTTACAATTATATTCAGAAAAGGCTATACACTTTGAAGTAAACTCATGTTTTCTAAAGTCTCTATCAATAAATTACAGATTGATTCACTAGTTTCATTTGGAAAATACTTAAGTTCGATTAAATTATGTTTAATCCCAAAATTTTTATCAAAGTATTGAATTAAAATAGAAAACATTTTCACAGACCCATCTGTACAAACTACAATAAATGAAATATTGTTTTCATTAATGATTTTTAAAACTTCTTTTAATGAATGTGGGGCTAAGACATTATTAACAATAGCTTCAGTTTTAATTCTAGCTGAAGAAATTTTAGATGCTATCTTTGAATCGCAAGACATAAGACGATATAATTTAGTAGAACAATCACAGGATTTATCGCTATGGTGATGTTTTACCGTATGAAAGGCAAGTGTGGCTTCAACTGCTAATCTTTTCTTCGATTTTTGTATTCTGTGTTACAAAAAACGTATTCACAAATTTTGAACCACTAATTGATTGAATATTTTTTGAATGTTTAGACGAAAACAAATGTTGTATTAAGTCAGCTTTGCCTTTATTGGCCAATGAAATAATTATACAACAAATTTTACAAAAAGCCTCGTGTTCATTTTTTGTTTTTTTAAACATTGGGTATCCTTTTATTAATTTATCATTAAATTTACATTTTCGGCGAGATATTTTTGATGAACACAATTTACGAATAGTAGTTTGATGCATAAGCGTGCAGTTAACAAACTAAACTATATAGTATTAGTACATAGTAGCAAATACTAACACAGACTAATTCCAATTTTCAAACAACGATCATACATGTCACATGTGACATGTATTCCGTATTATCGGAGAAAAACGTCGATAACATCGATAACGTCCATGCCAATTAAATTTTTATTTATGTTAGGTATTACTTTACTAGATTAGTTTATTACGACTTGTAGTATTTCGGTATTTTCGGAATTAAATAAAAATAGAAAAAAAGAGTACGTTGTAGCCAATATAAAAAAAGTGAGAGTACAAAAATTTTAAGAGCTCATAAGAGTAGAATGTACTCTTAAAAGAGTACTAATGATAACCCTACCCCTCTAATAACTGTAAAAAAGAAAATCAAGTGTTTGAATATTTATTTTGTTTGGTTATTATCAAAACGTAAGAGGCTTACGAACAAAGTTTTATAAATTAAATACCAATAAACCATTATTTGATGCCAATTCTTTATATTAACAGAAACTGGCTTAGTGATGATATATTTAGTGCTGAATTAGGTTTTGATAATTTCACTGTTAATTGCTTAGAAATTTAATGACAAATACCTGCAGTATAGGAGGTGGAGTTGCAGTGTGTGTTCATAAAAGTTTAAATTCAAAATTAATAATAATCCCAATTGATAGTCTCGAACAGGTTTATGTACTAGTTACTATTAATGATAAATTAAAAAGTATTATTGGATCATGTTATATTCCACGATCTAGTCCAATTAACTTATACACTGAGCATGGTAGTACAATTGAATGGCTTTTATCTAATTAAGTAATTTTAATTTTTAAACATTTTAGTAATGAATCGGATAAAAAAAATCCAATCTTCAAATAGATGGAGCAAATATGTCGTGGTTCATAATATCTGTAAACAAAACAAACATAGAATCTGATACTATTTTTAGGACGAAACTCGATGAGTTGCCTGGGACTGGCCGGCTGACGGTTGCGGTGCTTATACGCGTATCACAATAATATTGTTCTTATTGACAATTCATTAATATATGTTATAAAAATATAAGACGAAATGTGGACAATAACAATATATTAGAATGTTATTACGTAAGATAATGCAATTTAATAGTTAATCAAATAAAATTAACACATTTCGATACGGGGGGGGGGGGGGGTCGCCCCTAACGCCCCCCATGGGTTCGCGCTTGTCAAGTTGACTACCTTTCAAAATGTCTCAAATGTCAGAGCATTTAGCAAAATGTAAATGTTTATCAAAACAAAGTTATAAAAACGATATAAATAATAATCAAACAAATTTAACAAAAAATCATACAAGTTTTTGGAAACATGTAAAAGACAAGAAACAAATCAATTATTTACCAAATATTATGGACCTAAATGATAATAGTTCTGATAACCCAAATATAATAACCAATATATTCAAATCATTTTTTTCCTCTGTTTACTCTCCTTTATCGACATCTTCTAACTTTTCTAATAAATATAATGATGTGATAAATATTTCCAATATATATCTATTATTATCAGAGATGTTCAACGAATTATTATTGAAACCCGATATAAAATTTGATCCCGATTTCTTACCTCCCATTTTACTTCTTATTTGTAAATACTCTTAGCACTCCAATTCACAGTGACGTATTTATGGGGGGAGGGATATGGGGGATAGATCCTCTCCCTTGCCTATTTTTTTTTAGTTTAGGTATAAAGTTTAAGCTGCAGTACTATTGCTATTTATAATTTTGTTATCCTGTGGGCTGCGAGCGATATAACCCAACAATAACAACAAAATTAAAATAGGACCATATTCAGGAGAAGCCGGAAAACCCGCTAGTACCTACTGTAGAATAAAGATAGCTCACTGATATTAGGCCTGGCGCACATTGAGACGCAGGCGACGCTGCACAGCGCAGTGCAGTTTTCTGTAATCTATTAGTTAGAATTATTAGTGCATATTAGGAGGCAAGGCAGGGCAGAGCAGTACTGTGCCTGTGTTAGCCTGCGTCACGCAGTGTTCGTGACACAGATTACTACATACGTGCCACGAGCTTTGAAATTTACGAGTTTACATAATTTTAAACTTAACTTATTACACTTGTTAATTAAGTTAACATTTTTTAAAAATTACGATGGAAGAGACTTTAATTGAAGCCGTCAGACATTACAATGTCATTACACCCAAATGAATAAATAATATCTCGTATTAAATGAAGAACTTCATTGAATTGATTTCTGTCTAGGCGAAAATGGGCCTTTCTTGAAAATAGGGTGTTAAAAAACTCAGTTGCTCCTGGAATTTATATTTTGGATTTTTTTTGTGCTGCCTGTCCCGATGTAGTTTTTGTTTTATTCATAATTTTACGATATGGTCACGAATATTTACCCATTTTGTTTTGCATACTGAAGCTAAAAAATATTTATATACATATATTATATTCATATGTATTATATGAGTAATATAATAAATTTAAATTTAAATATATTAAAAAAGATTTAAAAAAAACAAATTAATGCATCTGATTTTTAAAAATGTTAATTTAGCAAATTGTTTTCTAAATTTTAACCAAAATTACTGTACCACAAAAACACCTTAAAACATCGAAAACCCCCAAATTGTAAACATTCGTAAATTCAGAAATCACTTTTTTCAACCCATGTTAGTGTTTTAGCTAAACATTTTTTACTTTAGCATACGCTCTAGTTTTTATAACACTAAAAGATTAAATATGATGGTATTTTTTTTTAATTCTATAAAAATCGCATGAATAGTTTTTTTGATATCCCATCAACTTAAAAAAAAAACACGCAAAATCAAAATGTTATCAAATTTGCAGACATTTTTTTTTTTATAGCCCCTGATGTAAATAAAATATATTTATTTATATTAAATGAGTTTTCCTCAGATTTATTTTTTGAATTGAATTTTTTTCAAAATAATAAAAAAATACTGTCCACCCAATATGCAAAGTTAGTATCATGCTCGACCAGATTTTAACTTTTGTACCCATTTTTTATCATTAAATTAATAAAAATTATTTAAATTACATAATATAAATATTTTTATTAGGTACTTGGCGACAGGAGATTCCCTAAAAACAATATCTTTCAGTTATCGTCTGGGTCATTCAACTGTTTATACAATTGTTATTGATACATGTAAGGCTATCATAAATAAATTAATGTCTGAAGTTATGCCAATGCCCACGGAAAAGAAATGGAAAGAAACTGTCGATAATTTTTGGACATATTGGAACTTCTCAAACGTCATCGGGGCTTTGGACGGCAAACATATAGTTATTCTAGCTCCGTCCAATAGCGGATCACTATATTTTAACTATAAGAAGACATTTTCAATTGTGCTTCAATTAGCTCTCGTAGACGCGCACTATAATTTTATCACAGTTGATGTAGGGGCCTATGGAAAGAATAGCGATGGTGGTATACTTATGCACTCAAAATTAGGTAAAATGTTTGAAACAAACACTCTCAATATACCACCCAATTCAACATTTCCAGGAACAAATTGTAGTACTCCATTTGTAATATTAGGTGATGAAGCATTTCCTTTAAAAAATTATTTACTACGATCCTATCCCGGAAAACAGTCGGATAACGAAAAGAAACGAATTTATAATTATAGACACTGCCGCACAAGAAGAGTAGTCGAAAACGCATTCGGCCTTTTAACACCAAAATTTCAAATATTTAATAGAAGAATACAAGCAAACCCAGAAAACGCCGATATTATTGTGTTAGCTTCGTGTGTATTACACAATTTTATAAAAATAAGTGATGGTAACTTTTCATACAATCGCAATGTCAATGAATGTACACGGTTAAATGAAACTACTACGTCTACGTTAAATAACATACCATTCCAAGATGGAAATGCTAGTCAACAAGCATTTAATGTGAGATAACTTTTTACTGATTTTTTCAATTCACCAGATGGAACAGTTTCATGGCAACATAATTATATTTAATAAAAACTAAATTTTATCTTATACCTATTTGAATATGTAGATTTATATTATAATATGTACATCAAGTAGATTTATGTGTTTTTAAATTTTTATTATAACTATTAATTATACAATTATAATGTGTAGAGAAACTATTAAAGTTTTAAAATAACTGTATAAATATAACTCAACTTTCCGATATTTTTAGGTACTTTTTATATAAAATCAAATTAAATTTGTAACAACATAATTATTAATTACGGTTTTAAATCATGTATGTGTTAAAACTTAAAGCAGTATTCATCTGTAAATATGTACCTGGTTGGTTAAGTTCTTCTCCTATAATTTTCCAAGTTCTTTCTTTCCAACCCCTATCGCTATATTTGCGATCACTCAAATCGTAAAGCCCAGAGTAGGCCCGAACACATTCAATTAACTTTTCCTTGTCCATTTAATAAATAAATATTAAATAATTATAAATATAAGTATAATTAATAAATAATTAGTTAATATTTATAATTTATTTTATTTAATATTAATTTAAATTTAAATAAAATAAATGTACACTGGTTGTAGGTACAACGTTGAAAATCAAATGTGATAATGTGAACAAATAATGTTTTTGGCTATATACAGTCCGCCGAATGCCGATTCCCAAACGATTCAAAGAATAAACCGGACGGATACCCGTGAAAGAATCGTCGCGAAGAATATTTTTAGCGCCCATCCACGACTCGTTAGCCCGTTCCGTCGTAATGTGAATATTTATATTTCAAAGTACAGAAACAATATTTTGTCCGTGCACGGACGGGTACCGGACGGATTCCGCTCCGTTTCCGTTCCGTCGTAGTGTGAATAGACCTTTAAGCAGCGCGAACACCAGATACGTCACGTTACGTCACGTCGCGGCTTCCGTCAAACCGAAAGCTTTGCATAGTATTAATTCGTATGAACAAGCGCATACAGGTTACTACACGTTACGTTACGTCCCGTCTTAACGCGTGACGGAAACGTAAGAATACGCGTATATTGCTGTTTATATATTTTTTATTTTATTTATTTTTATATTGAGTAAAATTGACGTATGACGGAACTGTGCAATAGCCAACAAGTACGTACTTAATGCTAAAATATTATATTATAATTACAATATACTGTTTTTCTGTTGTCTGTGCAAAAAGTATTGTAATTTACCTACTTTATATTTAAAAATATGGAAGACGAATTATTAATTGAGTGCATACGTAGATATACTTTTATTTATGATCCCACTGAAAAAGGTCACGCCAATTTGCGATTGCTGAGGGATGCATGGGAAGAAATAGCAAAAACACTTGGAACTTCTGGTAAGTTTATTTTATTATCAGCTATGTTTGAAAATATTAAAATGATTATTAATTGTAGATTTTATATTGTTATAATGCTAGTATATACTTGTTTAAATATAGGTAATAGGTAATAGATAATAGCAGATAGTTCACATGCATTATTAGGTACTCTTGTTAGAGTTAGTTTATTGATATTGTTATATTATATATTATATTTTATTTATTATTGTTATTTTATCTGTAATTATAATTTAAAAAAAAGAACCGGATGGGCCTCGCTCTGCTGTACAGTTAGGGGTGGAGTGCACCTCGCTTATAGGATAGGTCATTATTATAATGGATTTGTTAAATTTGAATGCAATGATAGATATCATTGTATACGAATAACGATTCTGAACGGAGTTCATATGTTAGTCTAGAATATAATACAATGTTATTTATAAATATTATATAAGTATATTTTATTTTTAAACGAAAAATTTAGAAAAACCGAAAATTTAAATTGTCTATATATAAGTCAAAATATGTCAAAATACTTTGAAATTTTAACCATGTATAGAAAACGTCAATATAAAGATTTGGTCAAAATTTCAAGTTGTTGCGGTTTTTCGTTTTTGAGTTAGGGCATTTTAAAAAAACCGATATCATTTGTCAGTCTAGAACATTCTACATTATATTATATTTTACATGTAATTTTATTTCAATATTCGATGTTCAAACGCTTATAAAAAAAAAATTGTGCCTATGGATTTTAATAATTTTTGAATGACATTAAGAACTACTTTTGTGGAATCGTCGATTAAATTTTCAAGTATTTTGTAGAAGCCAAATTTTTTTTATCACCGATTATAAAAATAAAATGTAAAAAAATCGAATATTTTAAATGACTATAAGTGGCTTAAAAATCAATATAATATTTTGAAAAAAATATTGCATAAAAGAAATACCAATCTTAACAGCTGGTAGAAATTTCAAAAATCTGCGACTTATACTTTTTGAATTATAAAAAATATTTAAAATCGTTCGAGAATAAATCGCTATTTTATGCAATTTCGTAAATATTTAAATTTCAAACAGTCATACAATTTTTTCCTCTTAGTCCGGTAAAAATTTTTTTAAAGATTTTTGAAGTGTAGCTCATAGATAACCTAGTGTTAAAATTTTGAACCTTAAGTATGAACAAAAAAAATTTTATGAATTTTTATCTACAAAATAACATGCAAATTATCGTGATTTTTACACATTTTATACAAATTTGAGAATTAAGGGCTTATAAAAAAAAATTGAGTTAACCGATCACCGATATTTTTTAGTTACGATAAGTTTAACTTATTATAAACCTAGTATAAAATTTTCAAGAGTTTTCGCTCAATCAATTAAATTTTATAGATGTTTAAAAACAAAAATTTAACAAAAATCGAAAATTTAAATTGTCTATAAATAAGTCAAAATATGTCAAAATACTTTGAAATCTTAACCATGTATAGAGAACGTCAATATAAAGATTTGGTGAAAATTTCAAGTTGTTGCGGTTTTTCATTTTTGAGTTAGAGCATTTTAAAAAAAACCGATATCTTTGTCAGTCTAGAATATTATACAGTATATTATATTTTACATGTAATTTTTTGTCAATATTCGCTGTTCAAACGCTTATAAAAAAAAATTGTGCCTATGGATTTTAATAATTTTTGAATGACAATAAGAACTACTTCTGTGGAATCTTCTATTAAATTTTCAAGTATTTTGTACGAGCCAAATTTTTTTTATCACCGATTATAAAAAAAAAAATGTAAAAAAATCGAATATTTTAAATGCCTATAAGTGGCTTAAAAATCAATATAATAGTTTGAAAAAAATATGACAAAAAGGAAATACCAATCTTAACAGCTGGTAGAAATTTCAAAAATCTGCGACTTATACTTTTTGAATTATAAAAAATATTTAAAATCGTTTGAGAATAAATCCCTATTTTATGCAATTTCGTAAATATTTAAATTTCAAACAGTCATAAAATTTTTTCCTCTAATTCCGGTAGAAATTTTTTTAAAGATTTTTGAAGAGTAGCTTATACATAACCTCGTGTTAAAATTTTGAACCTTAAGTATGAACAGAAAAAATTTTATGAATTTTTAACTACAAAAAAACTTGCAAATTATCGTGATTTTTACATATTTCGTATAAATTGTAACTTTGAGCACTTATAAAAAAAAATTGTGACTTACGATTTTAGATTTTTTTTTATCAGTTAAGGAACAACTTATAAGAAACCTTGTATTAAATTTTCAAGATTTTCTAGGCAGCCAAAAAAATTTTATCGTTATTTAAAAAAAAAATACTTAAAAATATTGAAAATTTCAATTGTCTATAAATAGCTTAATAAAAGTCAAAATACTTTGAAAATTTAATGGTGTATAGAGAACGCTAATCTTAACATTTGGTGAAAATTTCAAGCATTTACATCGATTAGTTTTTGAGTTATAGCAAAATAAAAAATTTGATTATGTCAAAAACTGGTTTTGCGTAAAAACTCCCGTTTTTCCCAAATTTTTTTATGGTTTTTCCCGTCGCATTTAAAAAATATTGGAAATTTTTAACTTTTGACCCCCCAAAGTACCAAATAGATTCACTTTCCTTTCAGAAAAGTTGCTACATAAGGCAATCGAAGCATTTTAACTGCCCCAAAACGTGTCGACAGACACAAAAAAAAAAAAAAAAAAAAAAAAAAAACACACATCATTGTAAAATCAATACATTCTTCACTCCGTTCAGAATCTAAAAGTCCAAATATTTTGAGAGCTATACTAGCTATGTATACAGGGTTAGGTACATGCCTTTTCCCACTGCCATGGAACTGAACCATTATCCGAGACAAAAAACTGTTTGAAATTTTCTCTAATATTGTAGGCTTCTCGTGGATTGTTTCCTCCAACACCAGTAAAATTATTCAATCCTCTTGTAGGTGTTGTATCTTCTAATTCACCTGGCTGCCAGTGACAGTTATCGTTGCGTAAAAATTATGTAAAACTGTCGTCGCCGTCACAACTATGTCCATGTGCTCTGGTTTAAAGTTGAATTTCCTGTTGTAAATTTTAAACTTTTTTGCCAGTATACCGAATGCGTTTTCGACAACTCTTCTAGCTCGACAATGGCGATAGTTGTAAACCTTATTGTCTCGATTATTTTCTAGACTTTTCCCTGGAAACGGTCTCATTGTATTAGGACTTAATGGAAAAGCTTCATCGCAGACAATTACATGGGGGACAATTACATCTGAGTGTGGTAATGATTTTGGTGGAGGAATATTTAAACTATCATTAGCAAGGGCTTGTCCTAAAGATGATGATTTAAAAACTCCACCATCACTACTCCTCCCGTAAACACCAATGTCTACAGATATAAATTTATAATCTGCGTCAACAAGAGCTAACAAGACGATACTGAACTCTTTTTTGTAGTTAAAGTACATGGAGCCTGTTTTTGGCAGTTTTTCAAATACGCAGTGCTTTCCATCCAATGCACCTATACAATTTGGATAGTTCTAGATTTGCCAATACTTTTCTTCCACTCGTTTCCATTGGTCCTCAGTTGGTTGGGGCATATAGATTGATTGTAAAACTTCCCATAGGGCTCTACATGTGTCATAAATTATTTTGCAAACTGTGGACTCGCCGATCCTATTGCTAAATGAAATAGTCGCAATAGAGTCTCCATAGCCCAAAAATCTGCAAAATTTAAGTCAAAATAATTTGAAAGTTATATCTTACGTATAATTTTACAATGATGTTTTTTTATTTTATTAAAAAAAATCAATACAGTATTCTAATAAGTATTTAATAATTTATTAAATTTTTAAATACAAAATAACTTTAAACTTTAAATTTAATAAATATTGAATATAATGTTTTTAAATAATTATTGTAATCCAAACTTATAGGAAATCGTATTTAATTTTTTGCTCTTAGCTATTTATACAATTTTTTTTATAAATTATAACTTCAAAATAATTTGCAAATATTCATGATTATGACGAATTTTTGTCAATATTTGAACTTCAAATGCCGATAAAATATAATTAAGGAAATAAAACGGGAATTTTTACGCAAAATCAAATTTTGAAAAAATCGATTTTATAGATATAGGTGTTTTTAACAACTAAAAAATTAGTAAATTTTCAATTCAACAAATTTTGTCAAAATTTGAACTTTAAATGGTTATAAAAAAAAATCGTGCCTTTGTATTTTTAATATTTTTTAACTACTATTGCTACAATATACTAGAAGTCTTGTATCAAATTTTGAAGTTTTTTACCCAACGAATGAACTTTTATTGTCATTTATAAAAAAAAAACTAAAAAAAGATTGAACATTTCAAATGGGAATTTCAAAAAATGACCTCCCCAATGCACCAACTAGATTCACTTTCGAACCGAAAAAGCTACTGAAGTTGAAAATCGAAGCATTATTTCGAGAAGTTCTCGTATATACAGATGCTAAAAAAAAAAACAGAACATTGTAAATACAAAAGTTGATTCTCATGATAACAGTATAAATATAACACATGATGATGAAACCAATCAATTTTTAGAAGGTTCAGATCAGTCGCCATTTCCAAGCAATTCTTCATATCAGGTCCCATCGCCACTCCCAAGTACTTCATCATATGCAAACCCATCGCCTGATTCTACTATATCCTCATCTCTTGGCAGCAATTCACACAATAAAAAAAATAATAAAACTTCTCAACAACCAACGACTGCTCAAATTCTTCAAAACTATATAGATTCAAAAAAGCCAAGTTAGAATCGCCCAGTGACCGCTATGGAAGCAACTACTAGAAGACTGCTATTAGAATTAAAATAAATGTAAGCTTAAAACAAAATCGGTGATCTAATAAAATATTTTTGAAAATAAAGTAACGCGTTTTTACCTTAGGTACAAAATATTTATGACCTGGCAATAACTTTTTTTTAATGATTTTTGTTTTTATAAAACACGTAGATAAAAAATGGTACACAATTATTGTATTTAAAAAAACTAATACTTTTTAAATTTGTTTTATGTTATATATAAAAAAAAAATTGGTTAGAAATAAAGTTATTGATCGGATAAGTTGTGTAAAGCCCCGTAAGTCAGTCTATTTTTTTTTAATTGAAATTAATTAATTGTCAATAATTGTCATACCTTAGTGTAACAGCTAATCGTTGTCTTGGTGATATACCTTTTCTAAAGCGTGTATCTTGCCGTTGAATCTCACTTTCAACTGTATTCAGAAGTTTTTCAAAACTGTACATACTCATTCTAAAGTATTAATGAAATTTAGATTCGTCATCCACAAGCTCCTTGTACAGCGTGACGAATTCGTCTTCGACAGAACGCTTCTGCCAAGCTGGATGTACCCAAACATTTCTTGTTTGCTTTTTTATTTTATTTTTTTTTTGGCTCTTCTTCGTCTAAAAGTAATGGTATCATCGCCAGCTCTTCATCAGAAAAATCAGTCATTTTCGATGTTTTTTTTTAAAAGTACACTTGGTGAAAATTGCAACACAACTGCACGAGAATAAGGTGTTTACAATAGACACGTTAGGACACAAATGACTTACATTTTTGAAATGTTCATTAAATATTTAATAATAATAGTTGCTATTACGTTATCAATTTAATCTAGCCCGGTCCGTTCCATTTAGTGTGAACGCAACGGCACGGGTGACCCGGACGGATGAAATTCCGTCCCGTCTCCGTTCCGTTGTAGTGTGAATAGACATGTGTGAGCGCATATTACCACGCAGGTCTGACATTTCACAGTCCATTGTCAGTCATAAACATGAGCGATAATATGATAGCCGAAAATGTAATAAATTTAAGTTCTGAATCAGATTCTGATGACGAATTTGATGAACTTATTTCATTATATTCGTTAATTAAATAAAAAATATCGTGGAAAAGTAGTTTTATGAAAAAAAGATTGATCAAATTCTTGGGTGGAAATAAATAACTCCATATAGTTTCTCCTATTTACTGAATATTTGTTTTCATTATGTCCCCTAAAAGGTGATTCCTGTTTAGCTAAAAAACATACTGAGTTTATTAATCTTTTTAATATTTCTCTATTTTTTTGTTGCTTTTTCATTATGTAATTGAATATCTATTTTTCTTTGTTTATCTAATGTTGAGTCAATTCTAGCAGTTGATGATGATAAAAATGTCTTAAATTTTAAATATCCAGCTATATGAATTTCTGATTCAGTATGCTTTTTAACAGCTGTATTTAAATCAACATACCCTTGATTATTCCAAACAGTTTTTTTCGTAGAAAAAAGCAAACAAGACCAGTGTTGGAAAATATCTAGATAAATGTATCTAGATAAGTTATCTAGATAAAAATTATTTATATTTTATCCTATCTAGATAAATTTATACTCAGTTATCTTTATCTTCATCTAGATAAAAATCTTGTTATCTATGAGTACCAATCTAGATAATTTATTTAAATAGAATAAAAATAAAATTTGAAAATTTAAAATGTTTTTATATTTTTATTTTTACATTTTTCTGTACATCTATATACCTATTACACATATAATAACTGGCAAGATAACAATCTTCTTATGAAGTTTATTTTAAAAAAAATAACTCTTTATATTATATATTTATTTTCGAAATGTTTGAAATTTGTTAAAAAAAGACAGAAATGTATTGTTATTTTATTTTTCAAATCTAAGATTTTTTTATTATTAAGTTAGAGAATGATTTGGCATTTTCTTATGAAGCTTATTTCAAAAAAAAATTATTTTATATTTTATGTTTATTAATGTTTGAAATGAGTTTAAAAAATGATATTTATTTTAAAATGTTTTTAATTATGAATTTTTTACTAATATCTGTAGGCTGTAGTATCCTGAATATTTTCAAAATCAAACATGAAATTATCTCATATTTATCTAGATAAAAATGTACTTATTTTTATCTTTATCTAGATGAAATTTAGTATAACTATCTTTATCTGTATCTAGATAAGAATTAGTATAGTCATCTTTATCTTTATCTAGATAAATTATTAGTTATCTATTCCCAACACTGCCCACCACTGCTATTAGCGGCTAGTCGTTAATTTCATTTTCAACGACTTGGTCTAGTATTAACATTGCGCCGAAGCTAGCCGACAGTATCTCGACAAATTACGAATATGGGATATTGGATACCATGAGTCGTTGTTCAAAACATTAACGTCCTACACGACATAATACATAATATTCCGTAATCACGCTATCGCGCGTCGTAGCTGCAGACGGTGCATGCCGCATGGTCGAGTTAAAAATAGTTTATTAGTTGATAATTATTTTTATTTATAGAGAAGACTGAAGAGTAGCTACAAGACAATTATTTTAAGATTTTGTATACAAAATTATGTTACTATGTAATATGCATTACAAATTTACAAATTACAATATCATACACATGTTATGACATCAATGTTATAGGGCGTTAACACACAACTTGCACACCCAGAGAAAACGCCACTGGGTATAACCACACTTAATGTTGGGTACTTTTCACTTGATAATTCCGCTGTCATTATTTGAAATGGCTTTAAAATATGAGTACAATCTAATATTATCTCCCACTCGGACGCATTTAAATAATTTGGAGCTCGAGGTAGAGTTGACATAGTAGCAGATAAAGGGGCTTTAATGTTTACAAGTCTTTCCATCATTATAAAACTAGAATTCCACCTTGTAGCCACATCTTGCTTAACTTTTAATGGAGGTAAGTTCATTTGCGATTGAAAATCTTTGAGTTTTTCAGTGGCGTTGCTGCTGTGCTTGAAATGCCCTACTATCGTCCTACATTTTTTTAAAATTTGATTTATATCAGAATTTCCATTTATTGCCTCATTTATACTCAAGTTTAGTGTGTGTGCCACACATGGGTGATGGTGTTTAAGAAGGTGTTCGTTTATTGCATTTTTAATATTTGATCCATTGTCTGATACCACAGTTATTATTTTATTTGCTATATTCCACTCACCAAAAATATTTATAAGTGTAGCGGCTATATTTTGACCAGTGTGTCTGTCAAAAACGTCTTTAGTTGCAATTACTGGTGAATATAATTGGTCGTCAAAAATAAAATGGCACGTCACTGTTATATATGATTTATTGGAATCGGATGTCCACATATCTGTCGTTATTGATAAATCATTTACATTTTGAAGAATAGATTTTATTTTAAGGAGTATAACATTATATTCTTGTGGTAACAATTTCGAAGTTAATACTTTTCTACTAGGGATCGAATAAAGTGGTTGCAATTTTTTATTATACTCAATAAATCCAACGTTTTCTACTAACGAGAGCAGTTGATAATCAGCGACAATCATTTTAATTAAAGATTTATTAATAGCCTTAATTTCAGAATCACTAAGTTCATTTACTTTTGTCGAACCAAAAAGTTTTAGTTGACGAGGCCGTTTTGATGGTGGCTCAGAAAATTGTGACAAAATTAAATGTTCAGATGATAAATTAGAAGAAATTGCTGAAGTTAAGAGACTAAATGTATTTTCGGTAGTCTGTATTAATTGGTTATCTGGATCATCTTCATTATTAGTGATCGGATTGAGTTTGGTTGGGTGTATTCTTTTTAAATGTTCTGTTATAAATTTAAAAAGATACAAAAATTGTGAAATTAGTATTTATTTTAGATTAATATTATAAAATACATATAATAAATCATAATCTTATTTTCAAGAAAACGCACGGGGCGTGGAAAGGCATTTCTATAAAATATGTGAAATGTAGTTATTTAAAATTTAAATTAATAAACTAAGCTGTTTCAAATAACTCCAAAGAGAAAGGGTAAATAAATAGATAATTCCGTGTACCTAATTTAAAAGTTCTGGAAACCTTTATTAAAAAATTATAATTTTTAAGTACCTACCTTTTAAGTTTGTCGTGTTTCCGTAATATTTATATTCCTTTTTACATATTTGACATTTAACAGTTTTATTATTAGTATGTTTTTCAAAATGATCCCATTCAACGGAACGTTGTTTACAGCCCGGTCTCATATTTGAATAAATTAAGGAAGTACTTCTGAAATTGTATACTTTTAAAATTTTCGAAAAATAATAAAATATACGATTGTTTACTGTTAACTGCTAAAGTGCTAACTGTTTATGGCTTTGGCTTGCAAGATTGTTAAACAATTATATTTGGAAAAAACCAATTAAAAATCGTCAACATATCCCTTCTAAAATTAAACAGTAAAATGATGATTTGCGGCAGCAGAATTTATTTAAAACGCGCCTATGAATAAAAGTATTTTTGATAAAAATAATAAACGTGTATATTGTTTCATTTATAAACATACATTGGATTGTCTCATGTCTATATTTATTCATACAACCTAGTTAGAATGTAGAAATGACTAAAAACAAAACTATAACAAATTAAAAAATAAAAACATCATATAAGGTAGCGATAGCGGGCTTGACCATCATAATTTAAAGTTCACATTTCACACCTTATTGATCTTTTATAAGTTCACAACCAGTAAGAGAATCAGAACTCAGTAGTTTAGCCAGTTCAGGACTAAAGTAGATCGCTAATAAACTAATACATACACATAATCATAAATATGTACCACATTGAAAATTGTAATGTCATATGTATACCATTTTTCAGATTTAAAATATACTAAATCAATTACCAGATAATAATTCAAAACATTTCAAAATTCGATTACTTTACTCGTAAGTTATGAGTAGTAGTTACACCATAAGTAATGGGCGTAATCGAGATATATAATCGATTATTAAAATAATAATTCGATTATATAACCGAGAGATTATTTCGAGTGATATCTCGTTTATTTTAAAAACAATTCTTGATCTCGAAATGTCTATCGAATGATTTTCATGGAACGATGGAGAGAGGAAGGAATACTATTTTTAATCTTCATAATCGAATAAGTAAATACTAGTTGTTGACTTTGTTGCGTGCCGGTATGGGAGTACCGGACAGTGCAACGAGAGAAGAGTCCTCAAGTGTACAGTTGCTCAATCAATGTTAGATAATTTAAATAATATGAAATAATGAACTCTAGACTTTTTAAAATATAACTTTATTAAAATAATTCTAAGTCCAATATTTAATTCACATATAAAATTATTCTAAGTCCAAAATAATTATAAAATAAAGTAGCGTGAAGGTGCATACGTAACAAGACTAAAAACACATCTGAAAATGGGTCTGTTCACGGGTCCCTTATATACCCCGATCTTGTGAGAATCTCTCATT
The DNA here is from genome assembly GCA_034509805.1 of Sipha maydis. Taxonomy (NCBI): domain Eukaryota; kingdom Metazoa; phylum Arthropoda; class Insecta; order Hemiptera; family Aphididae; genus Sipha; species Sipha maydis. The sequence goes on from JASXSY010001149.1 coordinate 95,874, forward strand.
CCTAATCTCGATTATGTCTATCACAGGATGTGGTTAGTAGTGCCTTTTCCCGTGTGAATCATCGGATGTGTGATTTCACATATAGAGTTTTTATCCCTATCGTACATATACATATATATATATTATATATTTCTTATTGACTATACTGTCTTATCGTAATGTTCGTTATGATCCCACGCATATTTTGACTAATATGCCTATCCATCTGTTGTGCATAATGGTCACATCTTTTATATGATCCCACGCATTTTCGATTACTCATAATTTGTATTTGTCTTTTAATAGTATGTCTACACCAAGGTCTATGAGATTATATTCACATATGTCCCTAACATCGTGATACTTATGTGTATTATATTATGACATTAATTATGTATGCCCGTAACAACTTTGTATTTTCGACTCGTGCTACTCGTGGGACTAGTCGTTAGACAAATATTGATGGGTATAATGTTATTCTTAGTTATTTATATTTTAAAGTTTGACATAAATAATATTTATATATATTATATAGCTATAATTTTTGAATTACTCAACCACAAAACAACAACAATTTCTCAGATCGTTTATCTTGATTATTAATATTTCAATCGAACATTTCGAATTTATTATTTATTACTTCGAGACATCTCTCGATTATAAAATGTCTCGTTTACTAATATTTCGATTATTGAAATTATTCGATTACTCGATTATTTTACTCATAATTGAAATATCTCGATTATGAAAAACAATCGAGATATCTCGATTATATATCTCGATTATGCTCATCACTAATTACAATGTACATATATACATCAGTGGCGTTTTCTCTGGGTGTGCAAGTCGTGTTAACACCCTATAACATTTATGTCATAACATGTGTGTAATATTGTAATTTGTAAATTTGTAATGCATATTACATAGTATTATAATTTTATATACAAAATCTTAAAATAATTGTCATGGAGATACTCTTCTCTATAAATAAAAATAATAATCAACTTTTTTTATTTTATTTTTTATTAATAATAAATAAGATGTTCCTAGCCATGGCTATCTACATCTAGTGATATTATAATGGTACATTTTTAACAATTAGAATATGATAATTTAAGTAATAATAATAATAGTATAACAATAACAATATTGAATTAATAATTACAATATGATAGCATAACAGATATAATAATGACAATTGTATAACTTGATATTGACGCTACAAGTAGCAACAGTTACTGTATAATGTGGAACTGTTACACCAGAAGGTCATGCGGACGTACACGTTTTAATCTACGTTGAGGCGGATGTACGTGAATTTGATAGTGAAGTGAGTCAGAGGAGTTGAGCAGTGAAGTATGGAAGTTTTTTGATGAGGTTTTAATATGGTTTGTGATTTCCTGGATCTGAAGGTCTTTGAGTAGGTTTACGTTCCTTATAAACCAAGATACGTTGGCAATACTACGTAGCACTTTATTTTGAAAAATTTGAATTTTATTGATGTGAGTGGACGCGCATTTCCCCCAGACCAGACACGCATAAGCGAGTAGTGGACGTAGAATTTGTTTATATATTAGAAGAGAGCATTTTTTCTGTATTGGAGATTTTTTATTGAGAATAGGGTATAACATAGAGAGGCGCTGATATGCCTATTGAAGTTTGGATGAGATATGGGACTGCCATGTTAGTAGTTTATCTAATGTCAAGCTGAGGTATTTTACTGACGAGCTCCAAGGTATATTTACATTGTTAAATGTTAGTTGTGCAGGGGAGCGGTAAGGACGAAGACTGATGATAACACCTGTGCTTTTTGACGCACTTATTTGAATACGCAATTTTTTACACTAGTAAGATATATGATGAAGAAATGCTTGCAGATTTGTGGTTACTGCTTCAATGTTACGTGATTCTGTGAATATTGTAGTATCGTCTGCGAATAGGGCAATATTCGTACGAGGTGACTGGGGAATATCATAAACATAGATATTAAATAATATGGGACCAAGCTTAGAGCCCTGAGGTACACCAGCAGATATAGGCATAAGGTCTGAGGTGTTATCATTTATTTTAACAGCCAACTGCCTGTTAAGTAGTAATGAATTAATAATATTGAACAAGTATGTTGGAGTATTAATGGATTTTAGTTTAAACAGTAGGCCCTCGTGCCATACTTTATCGAATGCTTTTGAAATATCTATAAATACAGCTCCAGTATGACAATGTTTTTCTTCGAATGCAGTATTAATATGTTCAGTTATTCTAAGTAATTGTTTAACCGTAGAATGATTTGATCTAAACCCGAATTGGAATTTAGGTATAATATCTATGGCATTTAAATAGAAAAGAAGTATGAATGGTATGAATGATTTTTTCAAACAATTTTAAAAAATGAAGATAAGAGGCTGATTGGCCTGTAGCTGTCAGGATTGGATGTGTCCTTCCCTGGTTTGCTTATTAGTATTAGGTTTGCAACTTTCCATTTGGGTGGAAAGTAACCAAGACGTAATAAAGAGTTAAATAATGTGGTCATAAACACTAGTCCTTTCGGTGGTAATTTTTTTTAACATAAGGTTTGTAATTTTGTCGTGGCCCGGTGATTTTTTGTTCGTGAGATTTTTAATAATTTGTTAGATTTCATTTGGCGTTACGTAATTAATGGAATTTTGGATTTCATAATTTGGTATTTTACTCTTAGGTCATTGCTTGGATTACAGATATGGTTGGGATAAAAGGTATTGCGCAGCATGTTTGAAAAAACATCACATTTTTCTTGATCGGATATGACAAGTTTTGCAACAGTATGAAGAGGGGGAATGGTGTTGATATCTTGGTTTAAAAGTATTTTTGTTGCTTTCCACAAATTTGATTCACCCGGTCCCATGTTTGATAGGTAACTATTGTATGAGGATACACGGTAGTTTTGTAAGGCTGCTTGGACTTCTTTGGTGAGTAGGTTTAGTATTTTTTTATCTGCAGGGTTCCTATGGTTTTGCCAGGTGCGCCTGGCTAAATGTTTACGACGAATAAGTGAAGATATGGAGTGTGGCAAGATGCCAGGAAAGTGTAAATATTTCGCAGTACTGAATTAGAACAGGACTGAGCGGCTTTTGTTATGACGTTTGTCAGATGGTCAGCTGTTTGCTCTGCTATTTGAGTGGTAGGTACACTTGTTGGTATTTTCAGATTAGATTATACATGGTTAGAGAATCTTTTTCAGTCTGGGTTGCCTTTAATTAATGAGTTGTTTGTACAACGGAAGAGAGAGGGAGAGTTATTCATTATTTTTACAGGTATGTGATCCGAGTCGAGTTCGATGAGGTATTCATGTACGCATACAAATGGGACAGATTTAAGTATTAAAATGTCTAATATATCAGGCAAACGGTTTATATCTGTTGGGAAGTAAGTAGGTGTATTTGGAGCTGATATTGAAAAAAGTGTGTTTGCTATGAATGCTTGTAATTTAGAGCCATTTGGATTTGTAACACGACATCCCCAGTTAATGTGTTTAGAATTTAAATCACCGGCAATTATAACTGAGTTTTCTAGGTTCATGATTTTTTCATAATCTGCGATAAGCATTTGGCAACTAGGAGGTTGATACACACGGACGAACGCTATATACTTATTGTTTATGTTAATGGAAACTGCTACGGCTTCTAGGTACGTAAGGACGAGTGTGGGCAATCAGTGGCGGACGCAGAGGGGGGTTTTGGGGGTTCAAACCCCCCCCCCCCCCGGAAATGAATGGATGATTAATTTAAAACGTAATAGTTATTTTATCTTATGTACCTAAAAACAATTAATTATTCAAAAAACGTTAAAATATGCTAGAAAAAAATGATTTGGTAAGAAAAGTGAATCTGTAATAATTTGTAATTTTTCAAAGGTTCTAAAAGGTATTGGTACTACTTTAAGCTCAAAAGTTTGAAATTGCATGACTACAATACTTCGTAATAACATTGATTTTATAATAGCTATATATAGTCTATTATAAAATCAATGGTAATAATAATGCGTGATTGTAAGTTGCTTATTATCAGTAAGTAAAAATAAGTAAACATATACATAATCGATATAATATTATTTGCACTGGTATATTATGATTGATAGGTTTCCCTATTTCGTTTACTCGTTAGACGTTACACATTATAATCTATTATATTTATTTATATTTATATGTTATAATATGTAGTCGTAGTGTATATGGTCATGCGATAACGATCAACAATAGTCAATCGTTTCCTTCGATATTCAGATATGTTCCTATGTACCTATATTGTATTACGGTCATTACGGGCGTGCACATTGTCATGGCATTAAGTCCGAATTAGACATTAGTTAAAATGTGAATTAGTGTTATGTTATTATTATAAAATTGAAAATGAAAAGACAAAATACATCTATAACCGACTTTTTTAAAAACTCTTTCTCCAAATCCAAAACAATAATTGAAAAAAGCGAAGGTAATTACTATTATTATATATTTTTCGTAGTGTCTTAGAACGAATTTATTGATACGTATAGTTTATTATTTTTAATGTATATTGTGTATTAAAAGAGAACGATGACAATAACAAAGACATTGACGACCCTGGTGTCCCCGTGACATTAGAAGAGAGTCTTCCAACAAAAAAACAAAAAAATGTGGTGTCACAAGTAATTTCAAATCATAAGGTTAGTTAAACTAAATTAGATTATTTTTTTATATCGAAATATAATATGGATAACATAAATACCTAACCTAACCATGCAGGTATGGCTCGTCCTCTTAAATTATACAATTTGTGTTTTAGTATTTTTAATTCAAAATTATAGATTTCTAAGTTCTAATAAAATAAATAAAAAAAAAGAACCGGATGGGCCTCGCTCTGCTGTACAGTTGGGGGTGGAGTGAACCTCATTTATAGGATAGGTCATTATTACAATGGATTTGTTAAATTTGAATGCAATGATAGATATCATTGTATACGAATAACGATTCTGAACGGAGTTAATATGTTTGTCTAGGATATAATACATTGTTATTTATAAATATTGTAAAAAGTATATTTTATTTTGAAACGATAAATATATTTTTCAATTAGGATGGGTTGGCAGTTGCATACAGCGACATAGTTAAATTATTTAAAAATAATGCAAGTATATATATATATATATATATATATAAATTTTATAGATGTTTAAAAACAAAAATTTTACAAAAATCGAAAATTTAAATTGTCTATAAATAAGTCAAAATATGTCAAAATACTTTGAAAACTTAACCATGTATAGAAAACGTCAATATAAAGATTTGGTGAATATTTCAAGTTGTTGCGGTTTTTTGTTTTTGAGTTAGAGCATTTTAAAAAAATGTAATTTGTAAAAACTTGATTTTGCGTAAAATTTCCCGTTTTTTCGTAATTTTTTTATCGTTTTTTTCGATTTTTTTAAAAAGTATTGAAAAAGTTGGATTTTTGATTTGCCAAAGTACAATCTACATTCACTTTACTTTCAGAAAAGTTGCTACTTAAGCAAATCGAAGCATTTTTACTGCCAAAAAAGGTGTCGTCAGATACAAAAAAAAAAAAAAAATAAAAAAAAAACACATATCATTGTAAAACCAATAAATTCCATCACTCTGTTTAGAATCTAAAATGATGTTAAATATGAATTATGTTGAATTTCTACTACATCCATAGGATTTTTCAAATGATATAGCAAGTTTTTGTCGACGAACATTAAATGATGGTGGTGATAAATATAATGTAATAATGCATTCTTGGATGCCAGAAATTGATTTCAAGTTCCCGACTTCAGGCGATCGAAATTTAAAATTTCAGTATTCTTGGTGTCGTTCTTTCGTATGATTAGTGTATACATCTAAAGAAGAATTGTCGACAACATGATGTGCAATATCGACAAACAATATTGTCGATATTGCACATCATTTGGTTTAAAATCTATTGGTAAAGGTGGTCATGAACGTCCGAATTATTTTGTTGAAACTGCGTTCAGAGATTGGAAAAAAGCACTTGAAAAGTTCAGAAAACATCAAATAAAAAAATATCATAAAGATGCTGTGGAAGATGGTCAAAATTTCAAATTGGTTTACAAAAATAAAAAAAATGACGTGATCACTGTAATCGACAAGGGAAGAAAACAACAACAACTTGAAAATTGACAAAAATTGATTCCTATCATCCGAGCCATTTTGTTTTGTGGTAGACAGGGTATTGCAATGCGAGGTCATCGTGATGATGGTAATTTATTAATAGACATGCCAAAAGAAAACGATGGAAATTTCCGAGCGTTACTTCGATTTGCTATTGAAAGCGGTGATCATGCTTTGGAGAATCATTTCAAAACTGCGAGTGCTAATGCTATGTACACAAGCCATCGCATTCAAAATGAAATTATTGATACAGCAGGAAAGTTAATCACAGCCAATACTGTGCAATGAATTAACAAATCAAGATATTTTACTGCGATTGCCGACGAAAGCACTGACATAAGCGGCATAGAGCAATTTTCTATGTGTTTTCGATATGTCGATAAGTGTGATGGTGAATATGTAATTAGAGAAGACTTTGTATGCTTTGTTCCTGTAGTAGACGTTACCGGAAAAGGGCTTGCAAATACGTTATTAACTACAATGGACATTGGTATAAACCTGGCTTATATGAGGGGTCAAGGTAAGCCTGAATACTTCACTATGTTTGTGCTACTGTAGTTTTCTGGTTTATTTATTATGTTATTATTATTTATTTTTTTAACAAGGTTATGATGGAGCACGTGCAATGAGCGGCAAATTCAACGGATGTGCGACCAAAGTACGAGAGTTGTATCCGGAAGCTATCTATGTTCACTGCTCAAATCATAACTTGAACTTAGCTATAACACATGCTTGCAAAATACTATCTATCCGAAACTGTATAGGAACAATAAAATAAGTTGTCAACTTATTTCGGCTTTCTAATAAAGCAGGTATAGTATTAAAAAAATATATAAAAGCATCATGCGAGAGTGCAAAACAAACGCGACTTTTAAAATTCTGCGAAACACGTTGGGTAGAACATTTTAATTATCTGAGTTTGTTTCATTATGTTTACGAACATATTTGCTCATCATTGGAGGAACTTGACGAGAACAGCACTAAAACTGATGGAGTACAACCCCATACTCTACTTGTATCAATACGCACTCCTCAATTTATTATAGCTTTAATAATAATAAAGCCTATATTTAACTTAATGAAAAATCTAAGCGTATTTTTGCAAAAAGAAAATTGTGATTTGAGCCACTGTGTAAATTACGCTAATGATGTATACGAAGAAATCCACGATATGCGTCAAAATGCAGAAGAAAAATTTAAAATTATATTTGTGAAAGCTTTGGAAATAGCAGGTACAGTTGATGTCCGTTTAGTGGTTCCTCGGTATGTCAAACGCCAGCAAAACCGTGATAACTATGAAGGAGATCCCGAAACGTATTACCGTCGATCCATCTTTATTCCATTTTTAGACCACTTATTAGATCAACTTAAATCCAGGTTTCTCGATCATCGTGAATTACTTTAAAAAATACAAAATATTTTACCAACAAAGTGCAGTGAACTGACAATAGAAGAAATAGTCTTTACAGTCAAAACGTTTAGAAAAGAGTGGCCAAATGACATAAAGGGATCTGATGAAGATTTAGAACCGGATATCACAATGTGGCGCAGGTAACTTTGTTTTTTATTATCTTAGGTAATAGGTATTCTTTGTTCTTTATATGAAAACTTATTTACGAGTATATTATTATTTCAGACATTGTGCAAATACGCCTGAAGAAAAAAGGCCAAAAACGTTTGTTAATGCTCTAAACTTTTGCGAATCTACGTTATATCAGTCTATACATCGATTTTTGCGAATTGGAGCAACACTTCCCGTTTCAGTTGCTTCGAGTGAAAGATCATTCTCTTGTCTCCGTAGATTAAAAACCTATTTACGAAACAAGACGGCGGAGGACCGATTGAATGGATTAATATTATTGAACTTATACTGAGACGCAGAGGTATCTTATGAAGATATCTTGAATATAATGGCAAAAATACCGAGGCGGATAAATTTGATTTTATAATTAATTGTTATGACTTCTAAAAATACAATAAATAATTATTTCAAAATAATGGTAATTATTCTTATTTTTTCAAACCCCCCCCCCCCCAAAATGTTTTCCTGCGTCCGCCCATGTAGGCAATTGTTGTTGTTTGATTTTGTTCCGTACTAGAATAGCCACTCCGCTCATGGCACGAGATTGTGTAATACGATCAGTGCGATAAATTATTGTAGCCAGGGAATTTAATTTTATCTGAATGCGACAAATGCGTTTCAGTAATGCATGCGATATGAATGTTATGATGGTTAAGAAAAGCTAGTAATGTATTTCTTTGATTTTTAAGACCGTTAGCGTTCCAATTTAATAATAGGGTATTATGGAGCTCCATTGGTGTTTAAGTTTAAGCTGTTAATGATGACTGACAGGTTTTGTATTATTTACTGCATTAATTGGGTAATAAATGTGTTAATTAGTGGTAAAAGAGTTTTAAAAAGTAAAGAGCTTTAAAATATATCTGATTGGTTATGTGGTTGTGAAGTATCGAAAAAATTTTTTTGTAGGTCTTGTTCAGTGTTGGGAATAGATAACTAATAATTTATCTAGATAAAGATAAAGATGACTATACTAATTCTTATCTAGATACAGATAAAGATAGTTATACTAAATTTCATCTAGATAAAGATAAAAATAAGTACATTTTTATCTAGATAAATATGAGATAATTTCATGTTTGATTTTGAAAATATTCAGGATACTACAGCCTACAGATATTAGTAAAAAATTCATAATTAAAAACATTTTAAAATAAATATCATTTTTTAAACTCATTTCAAACATTAATAAACATAAAATATAAAATAATTTTTTTTTGAAATAAGCTTCATAAGAAAATGCCAAATCATTCTCTAACTTAATAATAAAAAAATCTTAGATTTGAAAAATAAAATAACAATACATTTCTGTCTTTTTTTAACAAATTTCAAACATTTCGAAAATAAATATATAATATAAAGAGTTATTTTTTTTAAAATAAACTTATAAAATAATATTAACTAAAATAAACTGCTTTAAAATAAACCAGTTATTATATGTGTAATAGGTATATAGATGTACAGAAAAATGTAAAAATAAAAATATAAAAACATTTTAAATTTTCAAATTTTATTTTTATTCTATTTAAATAAATTATCTAGATTGGTACTCATAGATAACAAGATTTTTATCTAGATGAAGATAAAGATAACTGAGTATAAATTTATCTAGATAGGATAAAATATAAATAATTTTTATCTAGATAACTTATCTAGATACATTTATCTAGATATTTTCCAACACTGGTCTTGTTTGCTTTTTTCTACGAAAAAAACTGTTTGGAATAATCAAGGGTATGTTGATTTAAATACAGCTGTTAAAAAGCATACTGAATCAGAAATTCATATAGCTGGATATTTAAAATTTAAGACATTTTTATCATCATCAACTGCTAGAATTGACTCAACATTAGATAAACAAAGAAAAATAGATATTCAATTACATAATGAAAAAGCAACAAAAAAATAGAGAAATATTAAAAAGATTAATAAACTCAGTATGTTTTTTAGCTAAACAGGAATCACCTTTTAGGGGACATAATGAAAACAAATATTCAGTAAATAGGAGAAACTATATGGAGTTATTTATTTCCATCCAAGAATTTGATCAATCTTTTTTTCATAAAACTACTTTTCCACGATATTTTTTATTTAATTAACGAATATAATGAAATAAGTTCATCAAATTCGTCATCAAAATCTGATTCAGAACTTAAATTTATTACATTTTCGACTATCATATTATCGCTCACTGCATCAGTATTGCACTAGTGTCTAGTAGTATTTTTAATTAGTATTTACTATTAAGTTTTATCTTTTATGTATTTTTGTTGCAATTGATTGATTCAAGACAGTTACCAGGTATTTTGTATAATAATTTAATTTTATAATATTTTATGTATTTTTAAAAACTTAAAAAGTATGTAAAATAAATAATTTTAATAATAATATGTTGATATTTGATAAGAATTTATTTTTCATAAGGACCCCCCGTCCTAATCAATCACACATTAACGCCTAACACCGAAAGTCAGGAAACGCTACTGGTTATACCACTTATTAGAGGTCTTCAACATATTTTAAGAAACTTGAAAATAGAAACTGATATTGGGGATGTATTTAGAAATATAGTCAGTAGACGATTGGGTATTTGAGAAAAAAATAAAATTGTTGCAAAAGCAACTTTCTTAGACTTACGGTTTAAAAAAACTGCGTTTGGTTTACAAGAAAATGCTAGTAATGCGCAAAAATGGGTAAGCGAAGAATTAACAATGATGATCAGCACAAATACTGAAATGGAAAACGAAATTAATACAACTGAATCTACCACAGCACTCACGTTAAATAGTACTAATAATACAACTGAATCACTATGGGAGCAATTTGATAATAAAGTCGCTCAAGTCAAAACTACATCGAGTCCAAGTATAACTTCTAATTTGATAATACGTCAATATTTAGAAATGACACTTTTAGACAGTAAAAAAAATCCATTGGAATTTTGGAAACAGTATAAAAACACATTTCCAGATTTGTATAATATGCAGCTGAAGTAGTATTTGTGTATTCCAGCAACATATGTTCCGTCTGAACGGGTGTTTTCAAAAACAGGTCTGATCACCAATGATCGTAGAAATCGGCTATCACTAAAAAATTTAGATTTAATTATATTTTTAAATAGTAATCTGAATTTGTTTTAAATTTTTTTGTTCATTTTTACATTTTGTCCAGTTTTGTTAATTAAATATTAATTATTTATATACTTATTATTACGAGCTGTTATAAAGTTATTTTATTAGTTTACTATTAATTTTAATTTGGAGGATAATTAATAAATTTTATTTGAAACTTAAAATGCATTGTCAATATTTGCTGGATTTGGTAGCTATACACATTTATAATATATTTTAAGTATATAAAAAAACTAAAATAGAGTTTTTTCATAATTAAGAACTTACAGTATTTTAAACTAACTGATTTATTTAAAATTTAGATAATAATTATTAAATAAAAAAATAAAAACCTGTCTTTTATTTAAAGCGCTATTAATATATCATGGTTATTATTATTCCTAAATTTTAGTGTAATTTTTAACTAATATTATACCAACAAATAAAAAAAGCAACATTTAACTAATAATTATTTACTGGAATACTATTCATATTTCGAGTAATTTTTCGATTATCTCGATAAGTAATATTAGTTGATTATTCTTATCAATGATGGGCTTAATTGAGACATTTTTATAATAATTATTGAGAGATGTCTCGAAATATTAATAATCGAGATACGAAAATCTTGTTATCAAACGAAAAAACGATTTTATTTCGAGTGATTTTTCGAGAAATTTTCTCGATTATGAAAATGTCTCGATTACTAATCATTCGATTATGTCCATCACTAATTGTAATCAATTTATCGATTTCCTAGTTACGAAAGAACAGAAAATCACAGTTTGTCTGTTCCCGGATTCAGCAGAGTGACGACGTACGAAAACGTCAACGGAAAATAGGGTTTTTTTTTTTACAAGAGAGTGACCATAACATTACATGGTGTACCGAATACAATGGGACATAATAATAATAATAATAACAATAGTAATAATAATATATTTTTCGCGTTGAAATCTCGACGTAAGCTGCAGGCGCACGTACCATTTTGTAACCAATGAACATTTCGCCCATTACTACAACTACGAACTCGACATTCTACCATAATCGTCCCGTGGCATCCCACCACTCCTCGGCACATAAAATATCTGTGGCACACGTGACGCTTACGACCAATGTCGTTAGCCATTCGTCGCCGATCTTGTCGTTCTCCTGCACCGCCGCAGCGCGCGCCACCGCGTCTTTTTTATCAGCAATAACTACCATTAGAGGATCCCATTTTGTTTACTCGAATTTTATCCCTGTTTTTTAAACGAAACAAATCTCAAATCGAATTATGTTTTTTCGCGAATTCATTTAGGTAACAAGAACAATACGTTTAGCGTAACATTTATTTCGCACAATGTACATCAAGCAGGTAAGATCATTTGAGCATTGGTAACGGTTTTTGTTATTTGGTTGATTTTTCGACGTTTCACACGGGCACACACACACACACACACAGTACTGTATAAACAAGTTTTGTAGTCGCTGCAACGATATACATTGTCTGTTGTTTTTTTGTCGAGTCCTATTTGTTTTTATGAAATTCCCCGCTGCACATAAAGTCTAACAGACCTCGTCATATTGATATTAATGTATTGAATACAGTATTACTTATCATCACTTTTATGTACATTGTTCACTATACTTTAAGTAATCTTAAGAGTGCATTTATTTTGAATTACCAAAGTTGTTTTCTTCTACTAGAGTACTAGAGTTGTTTTCTTAGTTTTCTTGCTGACCTGGCTTTTAAATTAATGTGCATTGTCAGTTTTATTGTAGTGTTAAGTTAAACCATATCTTAATAAAATACAACTGATAATATTTCTATGCTACTTGTAATTTAAAAACATATACATTATCGTACCTATGTATAATTTTGTTAATATTGGCATTTAAATATTGTTCTCCATTTTTATGATTTTTACTGATTCATTAAATAGTATGTTGTGAAATGCATATTTAAATACATTAATTGTTTTTGTCAGTGGCAGCCAAAATATTTTCCAAGTTGTGAAACTTCATAAAGTAGTTGTTTTGCCTTGTATAATTATTTTATGCCAATCATTTAATTATGAAATTATCTAATCGTTAAGTTCAGTGCAAAGAAACTAGCAATTGGTAACTGATCAGACAACAACTGGACTGTTAACATATCTTACTTCAATATATTAATTTAATTTTACAAATATTTCTTATAATGATTCGTTAAAAAAAAACTGAGCCATTGCAGGATGCCTGACTGATGTGAAAAATTGAAAATATGCTTTAAAAGATAATTTGTTAAAAAAAATGAATATAGCATCAATAAAAACAAAGTATTTAGATTTTCTTTCAGAAAAATATTCTTTGTTTACAAAATAAATATTCAACTAACACCTAAATAATAAAATCAAAAATTACTTGTCAGAAACGTATACCTTCGAATCAGTTATAATTCAGTAATTTTTAAATAAGTTATTGCCAATAAACTTATTGCCAAATTTAATTTAATCGTTTTAATTTTTGTAACATTAGTACTTTAAAATGTATAAATTTAGAAATATTTTTAACATATAATATGTTGTGTAAATGATTACTTTTACACTGAATTGGACGATTTATTTCATTAATTTTATTTTATGTAACACACGAGACAGCGATAATTATAATGACGAGTTATTTGATTTTGGTTTAATTATTATTTATTACATAATAATCAATATCTAGTAACTAGTATGTAATGTAAAAAAGACTATTAAAGTTCTAAAAATCTGTAAAAAATAATATCTTATAAATCAATAGAGTTATATGTTTCTAATTCCATCGACGCGTAAACATGCGGTATAACCTCCGAAACACTGGTGGTGTTGAACGTGTTAAATAAGAATGTATTAACTTTTTCTAGTGTTAGAATTGTTGACCAATTAATTTTTAGTTTGAATTAATTTTTCAAAGATACAGTAGTCTATTGGATTTTGTCTAATTCATTTATCGACATCATTTTTATTTGCCACCCTGTGCTGAAAACAGTCTTTAGCGCGGTAAGGGTGAGGGGGATCGCTGTGTTGACTGTCGAGTGCATAAGTAAGGGAGGGGATCGCCATGCTAAAGCGAATTAAGCCGACGAGCCATAAGTAGGATACGGTGGTAGTGGCGGAATAGTCTAATTAATCTCGTACTGCGCCATAAAATATTTCAACAATTTTAATTAAATTAAGTTTATTACTTCTATTCAATTGCATGGTAAATTCTATTTAGTATTATAATTATTTTAAAATATTTTAGTAATAATAAGTATATAATATAACATAATACTTACATATATAACTTAAATTTTTTTTCCTGAACCTTTTTTCTTTTTACTTATTATATTAATATTGTAGACTAGTGTTTCTCAACCTTTGTATTATGATGCACACTATTAAAATATTTTATACTTTGGATATACAATAAATATTGATAAATCAATACTAAGTATATATTGAATAATGTTGATTATACAAGTTACAATCAAAATAACAATACATTTCGATAGCAGATAATTTAATTTTAATCATCACAGAAATTATTTCAAATACTTATTAATTTTTATGAATAGTATCAGCAATGTACATTTTGTGTTTTTTAATATAAATACTACGCATAATACATTTAAATATATGGCTTATCCAGCAACACACTGGTTGAGAAACACTGTTCTAGACTACAATATAAATTACTTAACATTTAGTTGTATCTAAACTTCAACTTTTATTTTTTACGATAATTATAAAATAATAATTAGTAATATTAGTAATAATAGAATTATTCTATTATTAATTTGTTACTACAGTACATTTATGTCAATCAAACATTATTTATGTTTTAGTGATTTTTTTTTTGGCTTATATTTTATTAACATTTATTTATTTCTAACAATTTATCTGAATTTTTGTTTGTAATTTATAGGTTATAATACATGGTTTTAAAAGCTATAGAGAGCAAACTGTTGTTGAACCATTTGATAAAAGACATAATGTTGTTGGTATGTATACAACATATTTATTTTTTTATAATGAATTCAAATATTTTAAATGTTAATGTTATGTAGCATATTAGAGAAAAATTACATTTTTCTTTTATTACTTTTAGTTGGCCGTAATGGATCAGGAAAAAGCAATTTCTTTTATGGTAAATTATTTAAAATAAATTTTAAAATTATTCATTGATACTATAACTATAATATTTGTTAAATATATTTTGTTTATTTAGCTATACAGTTTGTTCTTAGTGATGAGTTCTCTCATCTTCGCCCTGAGCAAAGACAAGCATTACTTCATGAAGGCACTGGACCTAGAGTTGTTTCTGCATATGTAGAAATTATTTTTGACAATACAGATAATCGTTTACCAGTAAATTTGAATCTTAATATTATTACATTTTATCTAAATACTTTTGATTGTAAACATTTATTTATAGATTGAAAAAGAAGAAGTTGTATTGAGAAGAGTAATTGGTGCTAAAAAAGATCAATACTTTTTAAATAAAAAAATGGTTCCAAGGTCAGATGTTACTAACTTATTAGAATCTGCTGGATTTTCTCACTCAAATCCTTATTATATAGTTAAACAAGGAAAGGTATAAAAATTGTTGTAGGCTTGTTCTATGCTTGAATGAAACTTAATACATTTTTATATTTTTATACAGATAAACCAAATGGCTACTGCTCCAGATTCCCACAGACTTAAACTCTTAAGAGAAGTAGCTGGTACTCGAGTTTATGATGAACGAAAAGAAGAATCAATTGATATACTAAAAGGTATATAATTATTTATTCAAATTTAGTTATATACTATGACAAATTGAATTATTTATTTATTTATAAATTCAATCTATTTTTAATATATTAAATTATACTTTAAGATACTCAAACTAAATTGGAGAAAATTGTTGAGTTTATTAAAACAATTGAAGAACGATTACAAACTCTCGAGGAAGAAAAGGAAGAATTAAAAGAGTATCAAGTATGGGATAAAAAGAGAAGAACATTAGAATTTTGTATTCATGATCGTGAGTTAAAAGAAACCAAAAGGAAGCTTGAAGAAGTAATTATATATTTTATTTATTTATTTAATAAATTTGTTGATTTTATTTTAATGCTAAATATTAAAAATAATTTAGTTGGATGGTAAAATAAATAATTTTGATGAAGAACAAAAACGACTTGCTTCTAAAGTTAAAGATGCTTCTGACCAAGCTAAAAAAGCAGCTAAACATTTACGTGATGCTAAACGAGAAGTACATGCTGCTAAAGAGGAAAAAGAAACTCTGAGCTTAGAACAACAGGAATTGATTAAACAAAAAACTAAATTAGATTTCAGTATTAAAGATTTATCTGATGAAGTAGAAGGTGATAATAATTCAAAAGTAAGTTTTTAAAATCAAACAAACCTGTTAAAAATATTTAAATATTTTTTACTAACTTAAATAATATACATTTAAGGAAAGAGCTGAAAAAGAATTGAAGAAACTTCAAGATACTATAAAAACCAAAGAAGAAGAGCTTCAAGAGTTAAAACCCAAATATGAAGCTCAAAAAAAGAAAGAAGAAGATTGTACTAGAGAGTAAGTTTATGATAATTTATTATTTCCTTGTATAAAATTAACAAATAAATTATTTTATTATTACAGGCTTGCTTTAAAAGAACAAAAGAGAAAAGAACTGTATGCTAAACAAGGTAGAGGAAGTCAATTTACATCCAAAGAAGACCGCGATAAATGGATTCAAAAAGAGCTGAAGTAATTTATTAAATTCAAATTTTATTGTTAATATATTTTTATAATAGTAAATTAGAAGTATATTAAATTGATTTTGTTGTGTACATAGGTCTTTAAATAAACAAATAAAAGATAAAAATGATCATAAAGAAAAATTGACTGATGATTTAAAACGTGATGCAGAAAGACAACGTGAACTAGAACAACAAATACAGGTATTTATTTAATTTATACTTAATCTTGTATTTATACCATACATATAATTTAAAATTCTATTGAAATTATTTTAAATGTATTAATTAATTAATTAAAAACACAATTTTGTTTTCTTATACATTTCTGTTCTAAAAATATTATTCTACAATTTAGATGAATTCAATTGAATTAGAAAAACAAAGAGTTGCTATTGATGAATATAATAAGCGTTATTATGAATTGAAGAAAGCAAAAGACCAACATCAAAGTCAGAGAAAGTAAGTTTTACATTTTCATATCTTTAAATAGTATGCATTACATGCATATTACATTACTATTAATTAAAAATCAATTTTTGTTTATTTATTATAAAATGTAAAATATAATCAAAATATCAAAGAATATACATGTATAAATGATTTGATTAAGAAAACTTCTAAATATAAATTAACTTTCGTAAAGTATAGTAATTATTAAACAACTATTTATGTGTAAATATTAGAACAAGTTTTTATGTACAAGAACAATTGTTTCAATAAATTATTTTTTAATCATTAATATCTAACCTAAGAAATATAGTATATCAATTTTGTCATGTTATACATCTATCTACACAAAAGAAGTCAAAGACCGCAAATCAATGAATTTTAATTTCGTTTTTAAAAGTCAATAGAATTAAATAATTTTTATGAACTGAACCTTTTAGGTTAAATAGCTTACATAAAATGAGTGCATTTCTTAGGCTGTTGTAGATATCCATACATTGGTCAAAGACATTTACTATCTCCCCAGTAGTCTTAATATAATAACAAAAAAACTAAATTACAGATGATGTTCTTAAATAAAATGAAACTAAGACTTAATTATGAATTTATACTGAATAGCTTTGTCCCATTTAAAACATATTTTCACCCTTAAATTACTGATGTATTACAGCTTCTAAATACAAATTTTTTAGTGCTAACTAATTTAGCCCATGTAATACTGTATATAATGTTAAATAGTTACCCTTATATGACATTATAAGAGTATATATTCTTTTTTTAGTGACTTATGGCGCAAAGAAAATACTGTTCAACATGGTTTGTCATCACTCAAAGAAGAATTAGCAAAATCTGATCAAGCACTTCGTAGCATGGCTGGAAAAGTAAATTATATAGAATCATTTGAAATTATTATAATTATATTTATTTATTATGTTTTGTATAAATTATCGTTCTTTAATTTTGTAGGCAATTTTAAATGGAAGAGATAGTGTACGTAAAGTTTTAGAAGTATTTAAACAAAGGGGTGGGGCTCATCTTGATCTTACTTCTCAATATTATGGTCAAGTAATTGAAAATTTTGAGTGTGATCAGAGTATCCAAACGGCTGTAGAAGTTACTGCTGGTGGAAGGTAATTATAAATATAAATAATATTTATATCAATTATTACACAGTATCAATATGCACATGTGTATATATACAAGTTATATCTAGGTTTATTTACATTTTAAAGTATTTAATTTAATTGTTTGGAGAAACCGACTAATAGAGATCTAATGATAAATTAAAAATGTCTATGGTAAAAAAAAAAAGTTCTATTATTTCCCAATTTTTTTTTATATCAAGAAATTTCAAATGTTCAATTCAAAGAGCTATACATTTATAGACGGTTCACTGTACAATTATTTATTACATAAAAAGTTATTATATGAGAAAAATGTTTAAGATATGTCTTGTTACGTGGTACCCAATGAAAACAGATACCTATCGTAATGATGAATGTTTCGGGATGGAATAAAGTGACTTTAAATCATTTAACACTTTGCAAAACTCTTTAATAAAATTAAGTAAATGGCTTATACAGAACATACAGTTATTAATTATTAAATAGTGCAAAATAACAATATCGAAGACAAAACTCGGAAGGGCTTGCACTGATAGCTAGACACGTCTGATGTTGGTGGTGAAACGGAGCCTTTATATACTCTGTTTGATTTTGTTGTTGTTAGTTAATTGTCTTGTTTTCGCCACCTGGTTGCCCTTGGCCTTGATCGTCAAATTCGAATGATGACGTTGTTTGCGGTTGTTTGCGATTTGTAATTCGCACGTGGCTTCTTCTCTGTGTCCATTTCACTATTTGTTCATGGTCGTGTGATGAAATATAAGGATAAGTATTAAAATGATTTGGTACTTATGGTCGTGGCTTTACATTACAATTATGTGTGCAATAGTTATTTATATAAAATATAATTGAACATTTTTATCCTCGTATGACTCGGGAATATGCGTATTAATATATGCATATTACACCTCGCCGCTAAAGAAACAATTTTGGGGTGAAACAACAAAAGTGTTATGTTGTTTCTTACAATTCAAATTTCAGGATACAATTTACAAAAATAGTATTTTACTAAGTTTTACAAGTGTTTTACAAGTGTTAGTGATATGTTTTAAGTTTCCACCCTTACAATTTGGTTACGATGGGTTGGAAATATATTATAATATTTGGTTAATTAACATTTGTTGTGTAATAATTATACATTATAAATTTTTTTGTTAGTTACAACTTATACGATACTACTAGTTAGTTATTGTTATTGTATATATATATTTTTTTTTTTTTTTTTTTTTCGACTACAATAAATGAGTTAAGTATTCATTACTATCTTTATTGATAGTTAACTGAAGAACATGCATGTCTCTGGGTATTCTTCGTGATTTGCTAAAATAACTACTCCTACTGGTAAATATTCCTCCCTAAGATCAGTAAGTTCTTTTATATTTTTGTTTAAATGAGTTTTAATTTCCTGTAATTCATTTTTGGTGTATTTATCTTTCATTGTTTTATTAGTATTAATTAAATGTGCTCTTAATGTAAAATGTTTTGGTTTTTCTAGTTTTATTTCTTTTTGAATTTTTATTAATAATCTGTTAAAAAATTGTTTTGATTTATGCATTTCTTTGTCTTAAAATAAAATTTTATTTGTTAAATTAATTATTTAAATTTAAAATTCTTTTGAGTTTTTTTGTTATCTGTAAGTTTTTTATTTGCTTTAGATATATTTAAAATACTAATTATGGCATAACTTTCTTTTACGTGTTCTTATTTTTCTTTATTATCATGATTTGTCAAAACTAATGTATTATTCGTGATATCTATTATTGCTTTAGATTCGGTTAAAAATACTTTTCCTAATATTCCGTGTTTTAATAGAGGAAATTGTGGACCTACGACTTCGAATGTTACGTTTATTTCTTCGTTATTAATTGTAATTGGAATATTTATTCGACCTATTGTATGTATTAGTTGTTGACTAATACTGCGTATGTATACTTTATTGGTTTCGTCGATAAATAAATTATTTTTTAAAAATTGTAATTTAATGATATTAATATCTGCCCCAGTATCAACGAGGAGATGCAATTCATCAATGTTACATGCGCTAGATTTACATTTTATATGATTATCGATTATTGTTGATAATATGTAAAAACAGTTTCGCATTGATGGTCCGTTATCGGTGTTTCGTTGTAATTCTCGGTCGCGCATTGAATTTGTTGTACCGTACGCGGCGCGCGTTGCGAGTACGGTGTGGCGTTTCCCGAATTAGTATTTTGACGTGCGGCGTCGTTTTGTCTAGAGTAGCAAATGTCCATAGAATGACCTTGTTTGCCACAATAAGAACACATCATTACTCCGTTATTAGCGCTTCGTATGGGAGGCCTAGTATTATTATTAGAATTATTATTACTTAATTCATTGCGTTGATTGTTATTAGCTGGATTATAATTATTTTGATTATTATTATATTGACCATTACTTTTGTTATAATTTTGCATTGAATAATTGTTTCGATTATTGTTATTATTATTATTGTTAGGATTATTATAATTTTGGTTTGGTGTATTATTATTATTATAGTTTCTTTTATAGTTTTGTTGTGAGTTATTATAATTTCTGTTATTTTTCGAATTTTGTGATTGATTATTATAATTATGGTTATTAAATTGTTGCTTTTGCATATTTCTTGCAATGAATTCGCGATTATTAAAATTATTGAAGTTTCTTTGATTCGGATTTCGTTGTTGTGTGGGATGATTGTAATAGTTTTGATTAATAGGTATATTTAAGTTATTTTTGCTTTTTTGTGTTAAATTAGTAATGAGGTTATCTCTATCTATGTCTTCTGCTAGATCGAGCTCTTCTTGTAAAGCAATAGCTTTTGCTTGTTCAAGTGTTTTTGGGTCTCTATTACGTAATGTGGTTCTAATTGATTTAGTAAATCCCTTTATGTATAATGCTAGAGTTTGCTCAGTTAACTGTTGTGTTATTGCTTTTGCATCGTTTTCGTTTTTCCCAGTTGTATATAAATTAGCGAGTTGATAGTATAATTTTTCTAGCCTATCTGTGTATGACTTAACGCTTTCGTTTTCGTTCATTTTAATTGAATTTATTTGTAATTGTAACGCGGATGACGAATAATGAGAAGCATATGCTTCTTCTAGATGTTTTTTTATGTATATCCATTTACTGGTATCTTTATATTTTAAACATTCGGCTGGTTTTCCCGTAAGTTTAGTTAATATGTAACGTATAAGTAATGGTACATTAATTAAATCTACTGAATTTACGGCGATATCACAAGCGTTTATAAATTGGGTTATGTTTTCCTCTCCCGAACAATAAGGAATAAATTTAAAAGCTTTGTCTACTGCCATAGTAGTGGGAATTTCTGATCTGACTGTTGGGCTAGTCATTTTTTTATTTTGTCGTTTAGGTGTTTTTAAAAATAGAGCTTCTATTGGGCCTCTACTCCTAGTCACTATTTGAGGTGGACTAATTAATAAATTATTTTCGAGTTCTTTAATTCTATTCTCTCTTTTTAATTGTTCCTCTTTTATGCTTAAATCGTTTGGTGTTACGTTTAAACTGGGTGTGCCTTCTGTTGAGTTTTTAGTTGGTGATTGCTCTAGATTTGCAAGTTCTAGAGGAGACGTATCGCTAATATCAGTATAGTCGTTTTCATACATATGAGTTGTAATATTGTTTATGTTAGTTTAACATAATAAATTTGAGATTTCAATAATAATAAATAAGTTTCAATAATAATTCACAAATAATAATTTTTCAATAATAGAATTTAATAATTCTCAATTATAACATCAATAAACTTCTCAGTAATAAGTTTAATGCAATAAATAAGCTTTCTCAATAATAATCTCTTCCGATAATATTTTATATATTATATAAGCCTTCTTTCAGTAATACTTTCAATAATGTTTTTCAATAAATTTCAATAATAATTTTCAATAATAAATCTCAATCGCAATAATAAATCTCTTCCGATAATATTTTATATATTATATAAGCCTTCTTT
The DNA here is from genome assembly GCA_034509805.1 of Sipha maydis. Classification (NCBI taxonomy): domain Eukaryota; kingdom Metazoa; phylum Arthropoda; class Insecta; order Hemiptera; family Aphididae; genus Sipha; species Sipha maydis. The sequence goes on from JASXSY010001149.1 coordinate 117,978, forward strand.
CAGTAATACTTTCAATAATGATTTTCAATAAATCTCAATAATAATTCTCAATAATAATTCTCAATAATAAATCTCAATAATAAATCTCAATAATATTTTTTTTTCAATTGTTTCAATAATAATTTTATTACAACTCATATGTAATATTAAAATAGGTTAACCTGGTATGATGTTATGTGTATACACAGTCTTGATTTGTTATATTTTATAATTATAATCGTATGCTTACGCCAAGATGACTCGTGGAGTTGTCATTTTTTAAGAATGTAAGTAAGTGTTGATGGAAGTTGATTGTTAATTGAAGTTGAGTGTTGATTGAAGTTGAGTGTTGATTGAAGTTGAGTGTTGATTGAAGTTGAGTGTTGGTTTCGTAAAGAAAAGTGATCAATTTTCCTTTAATGAAATTGACTCAAGATTCCAATGAACGATGTTCGGAATACCGACTGCGCCACTGTTACGTGGTTTATCTTACCGATATGAAATCCTACCGACTGCGCCACTGTTACGTGGTACCCAATGAAAACAGATACCTATCGTAATGATGAATGTTTCGGGATGGAATAAAGTGACTTTAAATCATTTAACACTTTGCAAAACTCTTTAATAAAATTAAGTAAATGGCTTATACAGAACATACAGTTATTAATTATTAAATAGTGCAAAATAACAATATCGAAGACAAAACTCGGAAGGGCTTGCACTGATAGCTAGACACGTCTGATGTTGGTGGTGAAACGGAGCCTTTATATACTCTGTTTGATTTTGTTGTTGTTAGTTAATTGTCTTGTTTTCGCCACCTGGTTGCCCTTGGCCTTGATCGTCAAATTCGAATGATGACGTTGTTTGCGGTTGTTTGCGATTTGTAATTCGCACGTGGCTTCTTCTCTGTGTCCATTTCACTATTTGTTCATGGTCGTGTGATGAAATATAAGGATAAGTATTAAAATGATTTGGTACTTATGGTCGTGGCTTTACATTACAATTATGTGTGCAATAGTTATTTATATAAAATATAATTGAACATTTTTATCCTCGTATGACTCGGGAATATGCGTATTAATATATGCATATTACAGTCTATTATATGTTATATGTTTAACCTTTTCATTTCCAGATGATTTATACACTAACATGTCCCTGCCATATAAATTTGACTTTTTTTATTATTTTTTTCTTCTTACTTTTAACATCTTGAAATATGTAGTGAACCAACCTACAAAATTTAAAAAAACTTTAAAATCATTATTGACTTAGTAATTCAAGTCCCCAGAAATATATGACATAGTTTCCCAAAATGCAGTAATTACCGGCTTTTAGAAATTGTATCAAGATAAAACACCAAATTATTATCAAACACTTTATATTTATTATTTTATGTTATACACTTTTTTATAAACACATATAATAACAAAAAAAGAAAAATAGCAAAAAATAATAATAATAACGTATTCAAATTTTTCCTGAGTGTGGTAAATTTCAAAACAAGGAACTAGACACAACCTTACATCACACTTTATGCACATGTATGTTGTGTCTTTCCTTTTATTGTGTTTGTTCTGGCATTATATACATAGAACGACGAAGAATTGTTTGAGAATTAACATTGATGACTGTTGATAAAGCATCACATTAATGTAAGTCATCACTAGGGCTGGGCCTTAAAGCACTTAAAATCATTAAAATAAGCGCTTTAAAAAGCACTCAAATAAGTATTTAAAAAAACTTTAATTTAAACAAAAATATTTAATTAAAAAAGAAAAATGATCTAAAATAGGAAAAATAACCAACAATTTCTAAATTTTCTTTTAACATGAACACAATTAAGTACTAGACATATTTCGAAACTGTCTTGAATATAAAGTAAATAAATATAGTTTATATTATAATTTTTTAATTAAAAAATCAAAAATAAATAAATCTTTATATTATAAAAAAAGATTAACTTTGACTTTCGAGACATTTTGCCTTATTGTTTATGGATTTTCCAAAGCATTTTGTGAAAAATAAAATATAAACGATATTTATAAATAGTTAAAAAGTCTGGGAAAGGTCAATGGGCTATGTCATCGTTTATAATTATGCAGAAATATGCAAATAAAACAAAAATAATCAGAAAAACAGGAAATAAGCATTTTTTTTTTTAAAATCGTCGAAAAAAAACATTTTCAAATTTCATAGTTGAACGTGTTTTAACATGACATACATATCCATAACTCTCTGCTATAGTTTATGTCAAACAATAAAAATAAGCAAATGCTATAAGTCCCGAGCCCTGGTCATCACATATCATCATAATAGTGCGCGCAAAATAGTTCACCACATTTTGGGATGCAATACTTATAATACAAATTGAAATCAACCATAACAACCACACAAATGAAGGTGGAACCGAGATTTTGGTGTTATTAAATTTGTTATTTTTTTTATCTTGATAATGAACCTATTCCCGTACTGATAAAGTGTTCTGTTATAACTTAATTGATTAGAATGTTATAGTACATCAGTGGCAGTGAGCGGTGTAATGTGTTTCGACGTAATAGTATGTCAGCGGTAGTGAAAGGGTTAATTTAGTTGTTAGAAATTAGTATTAATATATACCAAATGATGAAATACAATTAAAATTTCTTCTTGTTTGAGATGTATTTATATTTCTACCTCAAATATTTCTGAATAGTTTGTTTTTAAAATTTATTAAATTGTACATATTCTATAGCTTAAATAAAAATAAATGTTTTCTGTACAATAATTGCACATAATTATTATAATAACATTTTATTTTTATTGTCTTTAACTAGTGGTGCATAAGCTTTTTTGATTCATAACCCTTAAATGAATTTTGATGAGACAACCACTTACATATAATAATTTATGTACAGTAGATATATTTTTCATATGGTATTAAATAATTTTTCTGTATATTATTTTTTCATGATTTCTTTATATTATATATATTGTATTTCTTATAAAATATCTAGTTTGATATATCACATTACATTTTATGTAATATTTATGTTGCAATATTTTTCAACTATACATTTTAGATTAAATATATTATATATCTTTCTTATATAATGTTAATATTTAAAGATGTTATAGTTTTACTAAATTACATGCTTCAATTATTGCTGAATATAATGTACTTTGTATATTTGTGACCAAAAATCTTAGTAATTAGTACACAAATTTTTTGTCATAAAAAGATTTTATAAAATTAAAGAATGAATTTTTTTTTTTTTTTTATGTTTTCGCAATCAAAATATAGTATTGTATAACTGTTATAATTCATTTTTAATTCTTAGTTATGTTTATATTTCATATTTTTTAGAATGTTTTTCCACATTGTAGAATCTGATAGAATTGGTACACAGATTTTAAAAGAAATAAATAATCAAAATTTACCTGGTGAAGTTACATTCATGCCTTTAAATAGATTAACTGTGAGGGATATAAGATATCCACAGTCAAGGGTTTGTAAACATTTTAAAATTAAAAAAAAAAATTAAAACTGTGTAAATGACATAATGATTCATTAAATTTTTTTAGGATGCTATCCCAATGGTCAGTAAGCTCAAATATGAACCTCACTTGGATAAAGCAATGCGTTTTATATTTGGCAAGACATTAATTTGTCGTAATCTTGAAATTGCTACTACAATATCAAAACAAAGTATGCTTGATTGTATAACTATTGATGGTGATCAGGTATATACAGCTTTTACAACTAATACTATTAATTTTTTTTGTATAAAATAGTCTTACGTTTTTATGTTTGTGTAATATAGGTTTCATCCAGTGGAACATTAACTGGAGGTTATTTTAAAAATATGCGTTCAAAATTAGAAATACAAAAACAACGTAATGATTTAATAAATCAAATAAAAGAATCAGAAAAAGAACATGCTATACTAAAATCTCAGCTGAATGAAGTGGAAGTCAATGTTAATGTAGTAGTTTCTGACATGCAAAAGACTGAAACAAAAAATAGTAAATCTAAGTAAGAACTAAATTTAAGTTATCCAATTGATATTTTTCTAATCAATACTTATTTCTAGGGGTAATTTCGATAAACTAAAGGGAGATATAAGACTTATGAAAGAAGAACTTGCTGGGATTGAGAGATATCGAGCTACCAAAGAAAGATTATTAATACAAGCTTCATCAAATTTAGAAGCAATGCAGACTACCCGAAGTGGATTAGAATCAGAACTTCATCAGGTATTCATTTTTTAAATTAAATTTAGCTTATAGATAATTTAAAAAATAATACAACATATTTTTTTTAATATTTGAATAATTGAAACCATTTCTTATAAATATATATTATTCAATAAAGATTATAACCTAATATTTTTATACGTAAAACAACTTTTTAACTTTTTTTTTAATAACCTTACTTCTCAGGAACTCATGGCTCAACTTTCTGTAACTGACCAAAGGGAAATGGACAAACTCAACGATGATATTCGATCTTTGACTCAAGAAAATAAGACTGCTTTCTCTACTCGTATGAAATTAGAAGCAGACAAAAACAAACTTGAAAATTTATTAACCAACAATTTAATTCGTCGTAGAGATGAACTTTTGCAGGTTTGTTAAAATAAAGAATTCAATTATTTTTATAAAATTTTACTTATAATATAAAATATTTGTAATCTTTCAGGCATTACAAGAAATATCTGTTGAAGAAAGAAAACGAACATTAGAGAATAACAGATTGGAAGTTCAGTTAGTTAAAAAGAAATTAGAAGCATTGAATGCTGAAGTCAAAGTTGATGATAAAAGAGTACAAGAAGCTGTTAAAAAAGTATTGATTATTAATAGTTTTGTCATATTTATATTTCATTGTAATTAAGTATTGTGTATGAGATGTTGGGTAACTTGAAACAATTTCTCATTATTTTAATAATTTTCTAAAATTAAATTAGACAATTTCTTAAAATTATTTAATTGAAGATATGTAAATTGGTGTACTATACTAATTATTATAGAATTTTAAGTTGATTTTTTAATTTATTTATTTATTTATTGTTTTTTAGCAAAAAATATGCCAAGAAGAGTTAGAGAAATGGAAAATATTAGAAAAAGAAGCTCAAGAAAAATTGGATAATGAGTCAAAAGATTTAACTAAAGTATCTACAAAACAAAACATGTTAAGACAAAAATTGGATGAATGTCAAACCAAAATAAGTGATCTTGGTGCCCTTCCCAACACTGAACTCATAACTAAATTTATGTCTTATTCATCTAAAAATGTGAGTTCATACGTACATTTTGTGTTATTAATAATGTTGTGGTTTTACAAATTTATGACTTGTTAGTGAACATTTTACAAGCCTTTATATTATATTATTTTTAGTTGTTTAAAGAACTCGAAAAAGCCAACAGCAATATTAAACGTTATGGTCATGTTAACAAAAAAGCTTTAGACCAATTTATTAGTTTTTCAGAACAAAAAGAAAAATTAGTATCCAGGAAACAAGAACTTGATCGAGGGTAATTTAAATGAATGATACATCAATCATAAAAACATTTATTCATGTAATTATTCTTAATCAGACATCAAAAAATTGAAGAACTCATGAATGTCTTGGAACAAAGAAAATGTGATGCTATCCTGTTTACATTTAAACAAGTATCAATGTATTTTACACAAGTATTTAGCAAACTTGTACCAGGTGGATTTGCTCAATTAGTAATGAAGTCAGCTGGTGGTGAAGAATCTGCTACTCCTTGTGTTGGGGATGTAAGAATATGTGATATATTATTAATATTTTTTTTGATTTGTTCTTGAAAATGTAAAATATTAATGAATTATAATTTTTTTTCTAATTCAGGAAGATAATATTGATAACTATTCTGGAGTAATGATAAAGGTGTCATTTGCTGGCCAAGGAAGTGAAATGCGTGAAATGAATCAATTATCTGGTGGTCAAAAATCATTAGTTGCACTTGGATTGATTTTTGCTATTCAAAAATGTGATCCTGCTCCATTTTATCTCTTTGACGAAATTGATCAGGTAAATCATTGTAATATACACAAACATTAAATACAAAATAATGTTTATTGTTCTTATATTGCGATGTATATTTATTGAATTGATGATTTATTTTAGGCATTAGACCCTCAGCATAGGAAGGCTGTGGCAGACATGATACATGAAATGTCAGACCATGCCCAATTTATTACAACTACGTTCAGACCCGAATTATTATTCCATGCACATAAATTCTATGGAGTTAAATTTCGTAATAAGGTATATTATTATAATTTGTTTAAAAAATATCAGTGTAACTAAAATTAACTAATTTTTAAAATCTTTAGGTGAGTCATGTGGAATGTGTAACAAGAGATGTTGCTTATGATTTTGTTGAAGATGATTCAACTCATGGATAATAATGTTATGTATGATTGTTTGAAGTCAAAACATTTGTATGGTGAACTGTAAATATTTATTAAGTTTAAATATGCAATAAGATAGTTTGATGTAATTGGCTTTTATACATTACGATATTAACTGATAATTACAATTTCCCAATCAATGAGTTCTCAATGTTGTGAGATTATTTTTTGCCACTAAATTGTTTTAATTAAATATTAATTTATTAATTTTCTTTTTAATTATACAAGATATAAATTAAATAATTATGCATAACTTAAATTATATTTAAGAACATTATGTAATTAAAAAAAATTAATTATTAACTGTATACGTTAAAAATAAAGATAAGTTTACTTAGTATTCAGTAAGTATAAGTTTATTTAAGTATCAGTTTCTACATTCCATAAAAGTATTTAATTTCTGTAGCAAATTTTACGTTGTGTAAAAGGCGCATTTCACCAAAAATTAGTTTTTAATAATATTAAATGTTACTTCATTACTTTTTTTTTATTGAAAATAAAAAAAAATTAATGGTTTTTATAATTTCATATTAATTGTATTTGTATTGTTTAAGTGTATTTTCAACAAACGATGTGAATGATTTAAATGTACTTAAAGCTAGGCTGATTTTATTAAAACTTGTATTGTATTGTAATAGAAATATAACAAAATTATAATTATATCAATTTTAAAAGTAAAAACTATAAAATAAGTAAATATTGGTGTATAATTATAATAAAAATTAAGAAAACTATTTGCATTTTTTTTTACCTTAAAATGTATTTATTACTTGTCAATATATCTAATATTCTACTTAAATAGTTTTAATCATTAAATATGTTTAGTTTTATAGGTGCGAATCTTCCAAATTCTACACAATGTAGATTTATATTTCATAGCTCAACTACATAAATGTATATGTATTAATTTTCTCTTTTAAGAATAATAATTGGTAATCAATTTCCAAAATTAATAATAAATTTCTCTAATGAAAATTATTTCCATTTTTCAAATGATTATTCATATAATTGCTTCAAAAATCTGTTTCTTTTGATATTAATTAAATATTTCAGAATTTAATATAATTGTATTATTATGTACAGATTATTCAACATAAATAAATTTAAAATTTAGCACAATAATTTTCTTTTGGTCTTTTTATACTAATTAAAAATTTTGAAATTACTATAAAAACCTAACTAGGAAATATTTTTATTTCTTCCACTAAAATATGTATAATTTTAATAAATTTAAAGCCTTTTTATTTTGATTACAATTTCTTATGTCAACACAAATTATAGTGAGAATTCAACAATATATATATATTTAAATTATATTAAAAAAATATAAAATATTTTTTCTAACTCAATTCTAAAAGTGTTACGGACATGTATGATGAAGGTCTCAAGATAACCATTAACAGGGGGTTACATGATTAATTAGTAAATCATAAATGTAACATGAACACATTCTCAAAATTATCATGAATATGAGTGACATGTGAAAGGTTGTAGAATGTAAAAATAGTAAAACCAGCCAACTAACAAAACAGGGTTGGGCGTTCAATGATATTTGCGGATTAAATAAATTAACATAAAAATAGCAAAGATAACGTGTATATTGCAAAACTAACGAGGCCAACCACTAAAGGTTTGAACTATCTAATGCTCATAAATAGATATATTAAATAAACATGTTTAAAATTTAATCATATCCGGGATAAGTAGTTTCGCATAAGATCGTAGTATATAAAGGGGTCCTCAACAGACCAAAAGTCAGATGTGTTTAAGTCCGGACACAGCAAGCACCTTCACGCCACTCTATATTGTGAATGTTTTTTCGTACATTATTTTAATAAAAGTAGTAACTTTAATTTGAAGTCAATCTTATTTATTAAATCCTCTACCATCCCTATTGATTCGACGGCACGCAACAAAAGTAAAAATTACATTGGATGCATTTTATGTCTTGTTGAATTTAAAAGTAACCTATTGATTCTTACATATAACCATAGGCGTGCGCAGACTTTGTTCACAGAGTATGCGGCTGATAAAATGGGCCCCCCACAGATATAAATGCTCCTAAAAGGAATGTGCATGACATTGTATTATAAACATATGGTTACTGGTTTATATTAGAAAAAAATAGGTTTTTATCTTTTTTTGATTAAAAGTTTTTTTTTTTTTACAAACATGTTTATTTAAATGAAAATTTACATTATACATAATTGTTATAATTCAATCTTTCTCTTTCCTGGTATAAGGACTTTAAATTTTTCGGTCAAATCCTCTAGGTCAATTTCAGTAGCAATGTATTGTTCGATGAATATCAGCATTAATGCATTTAGGCGTTTTAGGGTCATTACTGATCTCAACTTTGATTTAACAATAGTCAATTTTGAAAATGCTCTTTCACAAGAGTAACTTGTAATAGGAATGGTAACAATTTTAAGGATTTATTAAAATCTGAAAAAATTTCTGAACGTCCACTATCTACTAACCAATCTAACCATTTTGAAATATTAATATTAAATGAATCGCATATGAATTCTATTTCCGGTATATTTATAAGTAGTTTAATTTCTGTATGAATATTTTTTAAATTAAATGCTTTTGACATTAATGTCTGCATCATCTGTTTGAAGTCTTAACATTTTCCCCATAGATGATATTAAATTCAATGTTTCTTGTGAATAACATTCATCAATTCTTCGAATTATTTCATCTAACATTGGATAAAAAGTAAAATACCTAATTTCTTCAATTTTACTATTAACAGTATAGTGCGTAGAATTGTCATCAATTTTCCTGGTAAATTTTCAATATTTAGACATCATAAAGTTAGATGTAATCATCGTCATTTTTAGGAAAATATAAATAGTAAATACTTACCTACACTAAAAATAAAACCCATATTTTCTTAAATTATTGAAAACCGTCCGAAATGAATTTAAAAACAAATCCATACTCCAATCCATAACTATTGATATCGTATTACAATGTTATAACCTAGGCGAAAATTATGAACTAAGACATTGTACATGTGCCCCCAAGTGTCTGGCCGCAGGGTATGCGGGCGCATACCCTGCATACCCCGTGCGCACGTCTATGCATATACCTCATGTAACTCATTATAGCTATTATAGGTAATTATAGGTATTAAGAGTACATATATAATATATGTACTGTATTTATAATGAGAATGCTTTTCATGACTCATGATGTATTTCTTATAATATACAGAACAACAAATTTTAATTAGTATATTTTTGTCTAAATATTTGTACTCGTATGAGGTGCATCGTCCTGGCACCCATAATTCAACAAACCTCCCCTTAAACAATTTCATATTTTAGTACCCGATTTGTATCCATTTGTACCCTGTTTAAAAAAATTTGTACCCCTTTACTTTCGTCGTAAAACGTAATATTAGGTCCGGGTGCTGTAACGACGTCGTCCCAGCACCCGGAATGTTCAAAAGTCAACCGATTTAATTCAGACCAATTTCATTTTTTAGTACCCGATTTGTATCCATTTGTACCCGGTTTAAAAAAATTTGTACCCCTTTACTTTCGTCGTAAAACAACGGCGTTTAAGACGCCTTAGGTTATGTCTTAAGAAATGTCAAGTAGTTGAATTGTAGGTGGATTGGTGTGTTGATCTAGCCGTATCTCGTGTTTACGAGCAAACTTGATGATCTCGTCCTGGACAGAGGTCATCATCAGATCTCGATGAATAATGTCGTTTCTGTCGTATCGGTATGCTGCAACAATAGTACGAAGGGCGATGGTTTGGCAGCGTTGAATTATCTCAATATTGGACTTACTGGCACAACCCCACAATTGTATTCCATAGGTCCATATTGGTTTAATTATCGTTACGTACAAAAGGCGTTTGCTCGAAAGGTTTAGTTCGGAGTATCTTCCAATCAACCAATAAAGTTTCCTTAATTTCTCTTTAATTTGCAATTTTTTCTGGCGAACATGATGTTTCCAGTTTAAGCGTTAATCGAGGTGCATTATTACATATTTTGCAGAATCGTTCTGTGGGATGATCTGTTGATTCAAAAATACTGGTATATTGACACATTTACGTAAAGTGTAATTTACGTGCAGCGATTTTTCACTATTAATTTTGATTTTCCAACGCTTAGTCCAGTTGGAGACGTTGTTGATTGTCCGTTGAAGATGATCACTCGCTGTCTGCTGGTTATCTTTTCACGTATTTCGGACAATGGTTGACACTGTTCTGTGTCATGTTCAGAGACGATATTGTTCGACTGGAATACCCGTTCTAGGTGACGTGCGTACGTTTCAGCTTTGTCTTGGTTAGAGCGTGCCCATGATCCATCTTCTTGACGAATTGGTGGTACATAGGCTCTAGTCCTTTTCATTTGTTTTGTAGCCTTCCACAGCAAATAATCGGTGTCTTTCGTTACAGAAAGATTACTCAAGTGAGATTTAAATGTTTCGTTTGTGACTTTTTTTTATTTTATCATGTAAGAGTCTGCTAGTTTTAGTTACGATTCCAAATAGTTTTATTTGAAGGATCTCTCGTTCGGTGCCATTTTTTCCTTGTTTTTCGCTTTTCTTTTACTAGTTTTCTGACTTCCATTGGCTTCCAATAGTTATACATCATATAATTTTTATGTTAAGTGCCAAGTGGTCTTTTTTCTTCTCCAATTATACGAACGATTTTAGTTAATCTCAACGCTTTCAGAAAATAATTCATGGTTGTGCCGCTTCGTGTAAATATATTTATTAATTCTTCTTCTTCTTCTTCTGCCTCGCCTTCCTCCCAACTATTTGGGGTCGGCCACCCTTGTCCTACACCTCCACTTCACTCGGTCAAACACATCTCCTATGCACACACCGACAGCCCTCATGTCATTCTCCAAAGTCTCCAATCATCTCATTTTTGGTCTTCCTCTTCCTCTTTTCCCTTTAACGTCCATCTTCATAACCACTCTTACTGCATTCGTTTCCTCTCGCCTCATCACATGCCCAAACCATTTCAGCCTATTTTCTCTCATCTTGTCCACAATTGGCGTTACACCAACACTACCTCTCACGTATTCGTTCCTTATTCTATCTTCTCTTGTCACTCCACTCAACCATCTAAGCATTCTCATTTCCGCGACACTCATACTTTGTTCTATTCTTCTGTTAACCGCCCAACACTCTGAACCATACAGCAAAGTTGGTCTCACTACACTTTTATAAAATTTACCTTTCAGCCTCATTGGAATTCATCCACCCGCACTTATCCTATGTTTTACATCCATGTCAAAGCCCCCGTCTTTTTGAACAAAAGATCCTAAATATTTAAAGCTTTCAACTTCACCTATCACATCACCATCTATTGTCATTGGTCTCCTCATTCCTTCAACTTCTTGGTCTCTTTGTCTAAAATCATACTCTATATACTCTGTTTTATTTCTACTAATTCTCAATCCCTTTTCTTCGAGGGCTAACCTCCACTAATTTACCCTATTATTGACAAGTTCCAGGTTATCTCCTACCAGAATTATATCATCCGCAAACATCATACACCATGGTATCTCACCCTGTATCTCCTTTGAAACCTCATCCATTACCACTGAGAACAGGTAGGGGCTTAGAGCTGACCCCTGGTGCACACCTACTCCTACACTGAAACCTTCTGATACTCCACACCGACTCTTGACACTAGTACTCGACCCTTCATACATATCTTGGATCAAATTTACATACATTTTTCCTCATTAATGCCCACCTTAAAACTTCCCTTGGCACCCTGTCATACGCCTTTTCTAATGTTATACAATATTAGTGTCTTGTTTTCGGCTGTTTATAGCAAAAATTGGTTTTTCCCTATGAATGGCTTATCGTCGACGACGATGATAGTTCTAATAATAATTATTGTGAATTGTGACTAAATATATTATATAAGTATAATATTTATTACACTGTTGACAGTCAATAATTTATTTTCACAAACATAATCTTAACCCTTCGTTAGGCGCGTGGTCTACACTTGTAGACCATTTTAATTTATGACTAATACAATTAATTTTAATTATTTTTCTTTATATTAATAATGTAAATTACTTGTATGTATATAAAGAATCGTATGGACATTGAAAATTCCAAAATAATCCATGAATATTTGAAGAAAACACAGTTATCTTGTTTATAGTGAAATTATCATAATTTCTTTCATGATATTTTAGATTCTGAACAGAGTGAAGAATGTATTGATTTTACAATGATGTGTGTTTTTATTTTTTTATTTTTTTTTTTGTGTCTGTCGACACGATTTGAGGCAGTAAAAATGCTTCGATTTCCTTATGTAGCAACTTTTCTGAAAGGAAAGTGAATCTATTTGGTACTTTGGGGAGTCAAAAGTCAAACATTTTCAATATTTTTTAAATGCGACGGGAAAAACCCTTAAAAAATAAGGGAAAAACGGTATATTTTACGCAAACCAGTTTTGGACAAAATCAAATTTTTTATTTTGCTATAACTCAAAAACTAATCGATGTAAATACTTGAAATGTTGAATACTATTTTAAATGTATAATACAAAAAAAAAAAAAACCATTACTAATGAGTAGGTAATAGGTAATTAGTGATTGGTTTCAGTAGTATAAAATTATAAAAGTAAATTATTACAACTATATACATACAAATAAAACTTATTTAAAAAAAAACAAAATTTATTAAAATACTGAAATATTTCACACATTTGAAATATTTCAAACACTATTAATAACATTACTTATATCATGCATGTGAACATAATATGAACTTGATATGATTGTATGAAATTTGTACTTTTTTTAGAAGTTCTGTGTTTGACTTCTGAAAGTCCTCCAGTAGTATTTAATAAGTTCATAAAGCCAAGTTCAACTGTTTTATCTCATTTCTTCAAGTACCATCCTTGTCAACCAAAAGATTTCAGCCTCCCATTCAATTAAAATAAAATTTTTCTTCGAGAAAATGGAACAAATCGGGTATGGCTAACATTTGATGAATCATCAAAACAACTATTTTGTTCAGTTTGTTTGGCTTTTGCTTCTGAATTGAATTAATTTACTAAGGGGGTATCTGATTGGAAACATGTTAATCAACGAATCAAGGAGCATGAGAGTAACATAGTTCATTCACGCTCTTCCGAATCTTATTTCTTAAAAACTCAAAATAAAGATATAGATTCACTGTTATTTTCAAATTTATAAAATATAAAAAAAAATCGATAAATTTTTGAAGAAATATCGCTGTTATAAAGTTAATCGGAAAAAGAGGTTTAAGCTATAGAGGTAAAAGAAATGAAGCAGCATACTCTTTGAACGATAATAATTTAGATCATGGGAATTTCTTGGAAATAATGATATTGCTCAGTAAATATTATCCTATCATTTGCGAACACTTCAATACTATCATCAATAAAAGTGAAAAGAAACAAAAACAAAATAAGAAAGGCCGTGGAAGCTTTTTAACCTTTTTATCCAAAAATACGGTTCAAGTCGTCATAAATGAAATAGCATCAAATATTAAACGTACAATTGCTACCGAAGTCCAAAATGCTTCTTTCTTTTCGGTTCTTATTGATACTACCCAAGATGTTTCAGTAATGGATCAATGTTCAATAGTTATTAGATACGTTTTTCATGATACAATTAATAAAAAATTAATTGCTGTTAAGTGTGTTCATAACTCAAGTGGTAAAGTTATGGCTCAATTGCTAAAAGAGGAATTGATATCTGTTGGTTTGGATTTAACGAAATGTATAGGAAATTCTACTGATGGAGCGTCCAATATGCGAGGAGTATATAATGGTTTTAATTCACATTTAAGTCAATTATCGCCTGAACAAGTTCATGTTTGGTGTCATAGTCACGTTTTAAATCTTGTTATTTGCGATTCAACAAAAAATTCTGTCCAAGTAGCATCATTTTTTACTTTATTAAATAGTTGTGCAGTATTTTTCAAAGAATCATATTTGAGGATGGATATTTGGAATGAAGTTAGCAAGACAAATTCAGATAACAGTCGAAATAAGCGTCTTCAAACCATTGGGGAAACTAGATGGTCATCAAAACAGATTGCTGTTGAGAGAATTTTTGGAACATTTGGAGATCCAAAAAGTTCTATGTATGTAGACTTGATAATTGCTTTCACTAAAGTTGTTCAAGGGGAAAAATTTAAACCTGATATAAGAGCAAAAGCAAATAATTATTTAGATTTACTATTAAAGTATGAGACTATTTTGACGGCGCACATATTTATGAATGTTTTTAGTATAACAGGCCCACTATCTAGATATCTACAAACCAGTGGATTAGACCTTCTGAAATGTCAACAAATGGTAAAATCTGCACTGAGTCAAATAGTTAAGTACCAAAGAGATATGGAAAATATAATAGCTAAAAGTGATAAATTTATCGAATGGGTAAATAATTAACTAGAATTGCAAGATTTAGATAATGAAATTTATCTTCAAGAAAAATTCGAAATCAAACGATTTAGGAAAAAAAACGAATGACTGATGAATTATTAAACGATAACCCAATTAATGATGCGAAACAAAAATATACTGTTGAAGTTCATAATCAGGTGATGGATAGAATAGTTGAGAGTATGAATTCAAGATTTGTAAACAATAGTCCATTGTACATGGATTTATCGCTTCTATCCCCAGTCAACTTCAGTAGTTTTAAACATGGTTTACCAAAAACAGCCTTGAAAGCTCTCTCCAAATATTTAATCCGATTTACAATTAATGATAATTTGGAAGAATTCCATCGAAAATTAACAGAAGAATTAGTAAGTTTTACTAATAGTTGGGATAACTTAAAAAAATCAGTTGAAGACGAATATGATTTTGAAAATTTCAATTCGGAAGATGAAAACCAAGAAACTGAAGAAACTGCCGGATTAAATATGACCTGTAAAACATGCAAAAATTGTGCTTGTTGCTGTTTAAAGTTATTAGTCAAATACAATTTGTATATTAATGCGTATACAAATTTATCTTTGGCTTATAATTATCTTTTAACTCTACCGGTAACACAAGTAGCATGTGAGAGGTCATTTTCAACACTAAATTCATAAAAAATCGATTGCGAAATACTTTAACTAATGAGAATTTGGAGGCGTTTATGTTGATGTCCGTGGAAAAGCGAACATTAGCTTCTATAGATGATGATATTTTAATTAACAGAATCGGGGAAACTAGCGAAGTTATGAAAAAAACCTAATTATGTAAAAAATGATTACTTTAAGAGTTAATTTTAATATATAAGTATTATATTAAAATGTGTACATTGTATCTATAAAAAAATATCATAATATTATATTATAATATGTGTAATTTTTTATATCTATATTAAAGTTTGAAAATATTTTTTAAATAATAAAGGTTTTTTAATCATTAATTTTTTTTTTATATATACTTATGACCAATTCGTTAGTCCCCTGTTAATTTTTGGCCTGGCAAAAAAAAATTCCCGGCCTGAAATATTAACCCAGTCCGCCCCTGGGTACGTTTGTTATTAATTAACGTTTAGTTAATTGAGTTTTTAAATACTTTAACTATAAATTTTAAATCATTTAAATTATGAATCCATTCATTGTAAATTCATTAATATGTGCGTATTATTTACGCAAACAACGGAATAAAAAATAATACTCTCGGTATCGATGTTCATTTTTATATAAATATATATAAAATAATAAATAATATAATATATATATATATATATATATATATATATTATATTTTATATTATATATATATTTCACCCGAATTTCACCCGAAGCGAGGCACGCAACAGAAGCTAGTATATAATATAATATAATATAATATAATATATAATATATAATAATAAATAATATAAATATATAAAATAATATGTGTACGCGCATACTGTCGGTTGGTCGTCAGCGTGGAACTAAACGTCATATAAATACGCCACTAGTGTCAGTTGTATTATAATAGTTCGATGCGATTATTTTCATTTTCGACATTAACTTCTGTGTGTTTTTAGTTATTTATTTAATTGTTGATACAGTTAAAAATCATTATACAGTGATATGTAGTGATATAAGTATCTCATAATCATGTATATAATACAACTGTCAATGGGTCACCTCGACACCAAATAAATCATAGGTAAAAATAATTTAAAATATAATTATTATATTACCTAATGGTATTTCAAGGAGTCTTACAGGTGTTTATCAATTTAATTAATACTAATTAATTATGTTATAATCAATGGCTTAACATTGATAATTTAGAATTCCATTAAGGATATTAATTTTTATTACCTAGAAAATTATAGGTTTTTCAAATTTTTTTTTTTATGTTGAAAACTTCATAATGGCGTGTTTAATAAAAACGAAAAGCAATTTTACAATTCTTGTCACATTATATCAAGCCGTAAACGTAGATCGCACATAAAAAAAATTTTGTTAGTTTTTCTTTTCCAAAAGTGTTGGTTTTCGAAACTTTGTCCATATTATGCGTTCTGAAAAAATCTTCTGCCCCAAAGGAGTATGCAAGCGCATGGTTGCTTATGAACAAACGGAAGTTAAAGCTGCAAATTATATTTTAGGGGAGTTAAAATGTACTTGATTTAAATTGACGAACATATCAAAATAAATGTTTCACAACTCAAACAGTGTCAATCAGGGATGAACGCATGTAAAAAGTCGGGTGGTGAGGTTTGAAAAAATATCATAACTTTAGTATTGTTGTTCATTTATCTTTAATAATTTAAGTACATTATTGGTAATAATATTTCGCGGGAGGTTCTCTTTGCATCGAATAGCCCGATAGCGAGTAGTCCGGCGGCGTAGCGGTCGCGGCGAATAGTCCGGCGGTGAAACGGTCGCGACGAAATGTCCAGGTCCGTAATTAACCACGACTAAATTATCTAAAACAAAATTTATTTTATGTGGATGATTTTTATATTTTATATTTTAAATTTTATATTTCCAAAAACATGCTGGTAGATTGTACGCTACACCAGAAACGAGCTAGTACACATTTAACTTCAATCGATTCAATCATTGTATTGAAGCGATAAAAATTCTGAAAAATATATGAACTCGGCATGAAGTCTACTTGAGATCGGTCTGATTACAATTTTTAACTTTTCCCTCAAAATTTCACAAACTTGATTTAAATTTTGTAGTAATAAAAAATAGTAATGAAAATAACTGAAAAAATGGCACGACCGATTTCAAGTAGACTTCTCGCTGAATTCAAATTAGTTTTCAGAATTGTAATCACATCAATACAACGAGTGAACTAATTGAAGTAAAGAGTATTTTTTGACGGAAAAATTTTAGGAATCCTAAATAGTAACCGCGTGCGCGTCGTCAGTGTCGACTTGTGCGTGTGCGTACGAGAGTCACCCTCGCTTGTTTTTCTTAGAATAAGTGCGCGCTCTCCGACATAGGCGCAATTTCAACTTTTAACTTGGGGGGGCTGAATATATTAAAGGCAAGCAGACCCGTGGGGGGCTTTGCCCCCCCACCAATCACCATTGATATTATCTTACATCATAATATTACTTCATAATCAAATTACATTTTAGATTCTGAACGGAGTGAAGAATGTATTGATTTTACAATGATGTGTGTTTTTTTGTGTCTGTCGACACGATTTGGGGCAGTAAAAATGCTTCGATTGCCTTATGTAGCAACTTTTCTGAAAGGAAAGTGAATCTATTTGGTACTTTGAGGGGTCAAAAGTAAAAAATTTCCAATATTTTTTAAATGCGACGGGAAAAACCCTAAAAAATTTTGGGAAAAGCGGGAGTTTTTACGCAAAACCAGTTTTCGATATAATCAAATTTTTTATTTTGCTATAACTCAAAAACTAATCGATGTAAATACTTGAAATTTTCACCAAATATTTAGATTAGCGTTCTCTATACACCATTAAATTTTCAAAGTATTTTGACTTTTATTGAGCTATTTATTGACAATTGAAATTTTCAATTTTTTTAAGTATTTCTTTTTTAAATAACGATAAAATTTTTTTGGCTGCCCAGGAAATTTTGAAAATTTAATACAAGGTTTCTTATAAGTTGTTCCTTAACTGATAAAAAAAAATCTAAAATCGTAAGTCACAATTTTTTTTTATAAGTGCTCAAAGTTCCAATTTATACGAAATATGTAAAAATCACGATAATTTGCAAGTTATTTTGTAGATAAAAATTCATAAAATTTTTTCTGTTCATACTTAAGGTTCAAAATTTTAACACTAGGTTATCTATAAGCTACTCTTCAAAAATCTTTAAAAAAATTTCTACCGGAATTAGAGGAAAAAATTGTATGACTGTTTGAAATTTAAATATTTACGCAATTGCATAAAATAGCGATTTATTCTCAAACGATTTTAAATATTTGTTATAATTCAAAAAGTATAAGTCGCATATTTTTGAAATTTCTACCAACTGTTAAGATTATATTCCTTTATGTCATATTTTTTTCAAAATATTATATTGATTTTTAAGCCACTTATAGGCATTTAAAATATTCGATTTTTTTACATTTTTTTTTTATAATCGGTAATAAAAAAAATTTGGCTCGTACAAAATACTTGAAAATTTAATAGAAGATTCCACAGAAGTAGTTCTTATTGTCATTCAAAAATTATTAAAATCCATAAGCACAATTTTTTTTTATAAGCGTTTAAACAGCGAATATTGACATAAAATTACATGTAAAATATAATATAATGTATAATATTCTAGACTGACAAACTATATCGCTGTATGCAACTGCCAACCCATCCTAATTGAAAAATATATTTATCGTTTCAAAATAAAATATACTTTTTACAATGTTTATAAATAACAATGTATTATATCCTAGACAAACATATGAACTCCGTTCAGAATCGTTATTCGTATACAATGATATCTATCATTGCATTCAAATTTAACAAATCCATTATAATAATGATCTATCCTATAAGCGAGGTGCACTCCACCCCTAACTGTACAGCAGAGCGAGGCTCATCCGGTTCTTTTTTTTTTCTTCATTATTACTCTCGACCTACTTCAAATTTCAAATGGAGGTGTGACTTATAATAACATAATTACAAACAACATAGTAATACTTTTATTAATTTATTTTAATATCCCTATATATCAATAAAAATAAACAAACAACAAATTATAATTGTAACCTTTTATTGGTTTTAGCATATTCAATTAGTATATCCTCAGCTTTAAGCTGATTTGATACTTCTCTTTCAACGTTTATTATTGCCAAACTAGAAAATCGCTCCTGGTCCATCGATGTGCGTAGCCAATTTTTAATTCTTCTTATAGTGGAGAAAGAACGCTCACATGTGGCTGAATTAACGGGAATTGAAAGAGCCACTTTCAACAAAGTGTATAAATTTGGATAAATTTCAGATTGTACCACTTCTTTTATTTTATCAAAATCAATCTGTAATTCTATGCTTGATCTAAGAACACAATTTTTTACCACCATCATTTCACTTTTCAGAGAATTTAAATCAATATTGAACAACTCCTATAAGAAAAGAAATTATTTTTATATTAAATTGAATACATCTCATGTTAATAATTTATCCTTACTTTATAATTTTCAATGAAAAAAGTGCTGTCATCATAATTTAATTTCATAAAATTATCAACTGCTGTGGCCATTTTTAGGCTTTCAGCGGAAAATCTTTTTTTTATGTTTGTAACAATAGTGTCTATTAATTTAAAATAAATTATTCGCCAGTGTTTTTCGTTTTCATTAGTTTGTTCAGTGCTTGTGGTTGATGATAAATGGAAATTCTTCAAATGATTTGGTTCTCTTTTTAATCTTTTAGCAGTACAATCTGAAATCAACAGCAATTTTAAATAATATATACTTCATATCAATAATAAAAATATTTTTATACTAACCTTCTATAGGTGTTTCAATACCATGAGCTTCAGCAAACATTTTAACAGTAGACCATACTTCAGAAAAACACTTATCTGAACGTTTCTCTTCAAACGTTTTTATTACACCTTCAATAACTAGGCCAGCTTTTCCCAGTGTAGCTGTTTTTTGTTGTAGCTGGGTACTAAGAATATTGATAACTTGTAATATATCTTCCAAGACAATGAGGTGAAAAATAAATGAAACTGTATTCATTATAGATAAAATTCCTATTACAAAAATATTAATAATCAATTAATTGTTACTGTATGATTTTATTTATTATAACAATTTATCGTTTAGTTCATAATAAAAAAATAAAATGTATAGGTAATAGGTATGAGCATGAGTAAATAAAAACAGATTTGACTTATATTTTAAAATTTACCAAAGGCCTGAGAAACATCTCGATCATTAGAATTCTCAATTTTTTCTTTTAATGCTTCAATTATTGCTTTAAAATTATGTTTAACTGAAGTACAATTTTTGACTCTGCAATTCCAACGTGTATCACTAATTGCTGTGATAGATATTTTTTTCAAACCTAGTTGTTTTTGAATTTCTTTAAATTTGAAGTTGTTTGTTGGCATAGAAAAATGAATATATATGGATTCAAGACAATTAAACACATACCGGGTTTCCTAAAAATTTATATAATATAAAAGTTATGATAAGTTTAAAATAATGAAAAATATTTGTCTTTACCTTAACTAACTTGCACATGTCAATTACAATTAAATTGACTCTATGTGCCATACAGTGAGTATAGATGGCACATGGGTGTCTTAACTTTACTTTTTGTTGCACACCATTAAATCGGCCTGACATCACGCTAGCTCCATCGTATGATTGTGCGACTATTGGTATTTGAGCGATGCTACTTGCATCTAAATAATTAAATATAATAGTACTCAAAGAATCAGCATCTTGTTTCTCTGATACATTTAGGAAAGTTAAAAACCGTTCAACAACATATAAATTTTTAGTATATCTTATGCAAAAAGAAAGCTGCTCTTCATTGAAAGATCTAGAAAGTATATAAATATAAACATATTTTTTTTATCAGGTATATAAACTATGACTAAGTAATAAGTTGAATGTTTACCTTGCTTCATCCACCATAACACTAAATACACCACATTCTTTAATTTCATTGCAAATAAAATCATTCATTTTCTTAGCACATATATCAATAATAGTGTTCTGCACAGACCAACTTGTATAATTGGTTTTGGAATAAAAATGATTTGCAAATATTTCATTAAACTTAGCAACCATATTGCAAGTTTCTTTAAAATTTCCTAAAATGTTTTAAAATTTTAAAATAAGAATATTTAAACATATTTAGAAGTACAAACCTCTGTTTATAGAAAGCTCATTTTCTCTATGGCCTCTAAAAGCAATTCCTTGTTTACTTAAAAATAATGTTATTTCAATTAACTGCATCATGTAGGTTCTGTTTTCTTTTATTTGTTGCATACTTGCAGAAACAATTTGGTTATGAACAGATCCATTTTTTTGCATTGAGCTGTGAGCTGACCATTTAGACATTGCAGTTAAATGATGTATACAACTATTATGCAATTCAAGTTTTGTACGATTCAACTTTGAATCTCTATAACCACTTAACTAAAACAATAAAATAAAAACTCATTGTATACCCAGATTGCATTTAAATATAATATGTACATAGTATATAAGTGCCTATGTACCTCATTAGACAATTCAATACCTATAGAATTCTAAAATTTAAAACTTATTATTAAAAACTTACTTTTTTCCAATTATTAAATCCAATACTAATAAATGTTTGTTCAACATGGCCAGAGTCAATTGAAAATAAGCGACAAGCGTAACAAAAAATGGCATCATTTTTAATGCTATACTCAATCCATGGAAATTTTTTATAGTAGGTACTCGAAAATGATCTATTTTGTTGTCCAAATTTAGTTTTTGGAAATACCTAGAAACATTGAAGTAATTAACTACTTACACAATTATAAATTACAACTTAAAATTAAAGATTGCATAAATATTATAAATTATGACCAATACCTACAATAAGAAAAGGGAATTTAAAAATTGTACTTACTTTTAAAATTGGCCTCATAGGTCCGGAATTTAAATCTCCAAGATCTAAATATCTACTTGTGGTATGATTGGTAATATATTCATCATCGCTGTTGACAAAATTGGTGTTGGTAGCAGTAGTGATAGAAACCGATATATTTTGATCAACATCTATTTTTGTAGAAACTGTAGAACTTGTAGAAGTAGTTGTGGATTTATTTTTGTTATTGAAAATGTTGAATAACTTTTTACTTTACATTGTTAAGTTTTTAAAAACGTTTAAATAAGTTAATGCACTGATCATGTAAAATAAACGATAGACTAACGTAAACGCGGATTGTTAACTGGTGTAATGAAAACAACAAGCGCGGATAGCGATCATAATATGTAACCAAAATATAAATGCATTCAGAAATCAGATAAGCGCAGTAAATGGTCGTAGGGAAAGACCTAGTTCGCCGAATTTAAAACAATAAAAATAACTTTTTAATCCATTATACCTAGTATTAACTATAAACACGTCATGTCAAATATTATGTGGGCTTACGCCTATTACTACTCATATTATTATTTATTATGTAGTAGGTACCTAAATATACATTTAGTATAATATACTATCACGATCATGACGCGATAGCAATAATAAGACAATGTAATAATAATTCCTAATAATTTAGGATCAAAATTATATATTTATTTCAACAATATCAGTGATATTTTTATTTTATAATTAACATGACCGTCTCGTAATATACAATATTATTTAAATAGATAAAAAAAAGTACACATTTATAATATAGCATTTTAAATTTGTAGATTTTTGGGGGGGCTACGGTTAAGTTTGGGGGGGGCTAAGCCCCCCCAAGCCCCCCCCCCCAATTTGCGCCTATGCTAATGCCCAATTCACCGCCGCCCCGACTCCCACCCTTGCAAACGTGTTTTTTTTCATTCGGTTCGGTGCAAAATATCTCACGGGACTTGGCCGTAATCCAGTCCTTGTTAGATCGCGTTCTATTAATTTTCGATTTTCGATCTTTGAGACACAATAATTCTCAAACTTATAGCGCGAATCCGCTATTCGAAAGTTTGGTCACAAAGGGAAAAATAAGGCCATAACAAAATCTATATATATATATATTTCTCACTATGCTTGGAATTTGAAGAACTGCGGCTTAAGATGTCTAATTAAAACATTCGTTTTTATTTTTAGTGTACTGTCTGGCCAATGAAAGTTTTCATTCCACGCCAAAGTTTTTATTTTATGGTCATCTATATTTATGCAAAACTTACAGAATATGCTATAAATGCTTTAAATTATTACCAAGGCAAAATTAATGTTTGTTATAAAATCATTTTACGTAAAAGACAATATATATTCTCGCGAAGCAATGGTGTAAAGCACTTTATATTTTTTCGCATTTTAATCCGTGATTGTCGGCGTTAACGAAATTTTCAACATAATATGCCTTGGAAGTATTGGCCCAAGATTATAATAGAAATCAAAAACTTATGACAAATTGGTAATTTGATTTCATTCAACAATAATTAAGTACCGATCTAATATAAGTTTTGGCTTAACTAGATTGAATTCCTGATGTTCGATGGACTGTATAGAATAGTACTTTATGAAAATTGTTTTAGTGGTCTGTTGAGAATAAAAGTAGTATCATATAGAGGGTTTTCGATTCCATTTTTTCAAATCATAATAAATTTTTTTTTATTTAAATATAAAATGTGTAATCATATAATCATGGTACGAAAAACCGATATAATATGTAATGCAAGTTAATAATGTAGTATAAATCTTAACAATCAATTCAACATTTTAACAAATTAAGCCATACGGGAATGTCTAGTTTTAGATTCTGAACGGAGTGAAGAATGTATTGATTTTACAATGATGTGTGTTTTTTTTTTTTTTTTTTTGTGTCTGTCGACACGATTTGGGGCAGTAAAAATGCTTCGATTGCCTTATGTAGCAACTTTTCTGAAAGGAAAGTGAATCTATTTGGTACTTTGGGAGGTCAAAAGTTAAAAATTTCCAATATTTTTTAAATGCGACGGGAAAAACGGGAGTTTTTACGCAAAACCAGTTTTCGACATAATCAAATTTTTTATTTTGCTATAACTCAAAAACTAATCGATGTAAATACTTGAAATTTTCACCAAATATTTAGATTATCGTTCTCTATACACCATTGAATTTTCAAAGTATTTTGACTTTTATTAAGCTATTTATTGACAATTGAAATTTAAAATTTTTTTAAGTATTTTTTTTTTTTAAATAACGATAAAATTTTTTTAGCTGCCTAGAAAATCTTGAAAATTTAATACAAGGTTTCTTATAAGTTGTTCCTTAACTGATAAAAAAAAATCTAAAATCGTAAGTCACAATTTTTTTTTATAAGTGCTCAAAGTTCCAATTTATACGAAATATGTAAAAATCACGATAATTTGCAAGTTATTTTGTAGATAAAAATTCATAAAATTTTTTCTGTTCATACTTAAGGTTCAAAATTTTAACACGAGGTTATCTATAAGCTACTCTTCAAAAATCTTTAAAAAAATTTCTACCGGAATTAGAGGAAAAAATTTTATGACTGTTTGAAATTTAAATATTTACGAAATTGCATAAAACAGCGATTTATTCTCAAACGATTTTAAATATTTTTTATAATTCAAAAAGTATAAGTCGCAGATTTTTGAAATTTCTACCAGTTGTTAAGATTGGTATTTCCTTTATGTCATATTTTTTTCAAAATATTATATTGATTTTTAAGCCACTTATTGGCATTTAAAATATTCGATTTTTTTACATTTTTTTTTTATAATCGGTGATAGAAAAAATTTGGCTCGTACAAAATACTTGAAAATTTAATAGAAGATTCCACAGAAGTAGTTCTTAAAGTCATTCAAAAATTATTAAAATCCATAGGCACAATTTTTTTTATAAGCGTTTGAACAGCGAATATTGACAAAAAATTACATGTAAAATATAATATAATGTATAATATTCTAGACTGACAAAGATATTGGGTTTTCTTTTTAAATGCTCTAACTCAAAAATGAAAAAAAGGAACAACTTGAAATTTTCACCAAATCTTTATATTGACGTTCTCTATACATGGTTAAGATTTCAAAGTATTTTGACATATTTTGACTTATTTATAGACAATTTAAATTTTCGATTTTTGTTAAATTTTTGTTTTTAAACATCTATAAAATTTAATTGGTTGAGCGAAAACTCTTGAAAATTTTATACTAGGTTTATAATAAGTTAAACTTATCATAACTAAAAAATATCGGTGATCGGTTAACTCAATTTTTTTTTATAAGCCCTTAATGCTCAAATTTGTATAAAATGTGTAAATATCACGATAATTTGCAAGTTATTTTGTAGATAAAAATTCATAAAATTTTTTCTGTTCATACTTAAGGTTCAAAATTTAAACACTAGGTTATCTATGAGCTACTCTTCAAAAATCTTTAAAAAAATTTCTACCGGACTAAGAGGAAAAAATTGTATGACTGTTTGAAATTTAAATATTTACGAAACTGCATAAAATAGCGATTTATTCTCAGACGATTTAAAATATTTGTTATAATTCAAAAAGTATAAGTCGCAGATTTTTTAAATTTCTACCAGCTGTTAAGATTGGTATTTCTTTTATGCAATATTTTTTTCAAAATATTATATTGATTTTTAAGCCACTTATAGGCATTTAAAATATTCGATTTTTTTACATTTTATTTTTATAATCGGTGAGAAAAAAAATTTGGCTACTACAAAAAACTTGAAAATTTAATCGAAAATTCCACAGAAGTAGTTCTTAATGTCATTCAAAAATTATTAAAATCCATAGGCACAATTTTTTTTTATAAGCGTTTGATTAATATTGACATAAAATTACATGTAAAATATAATATAATGTATAATATTCTAGACTGACAAACTATGTCGCTGTATGCAACTGCCAACCCATCCTAATTGAAAAATATATTTATCGTTTCAAAATAAAATATACTTTTTACAATATTTATAAATAACAATGTATTATATCCTAGACAAACATATTAACTCGGTTCAGAATCGTTATTCGTATACAATGATATCTATCATTGCATTCAAATTTAACAAATCCATTATAATAATGACCTATCCTATAAGCGAGGTGCACTCCACCCCTAACTGTACAGCAGAGCGAGGCCCATCCGGTTTTTTTTATTAATATTTTTACTGTTTAGAGAAATATTTTATTTATAAAATGATCAGTTAAAATAATATGTTCAATTAAAATATTGTAGTCATTATACTTTGCTGCTTGAATTTTTTATGCTACACCTTTTAAGATTTAATCAGCGCTTATACTTGTGAAAAACATATGCCAATTATATTTTTTCTCATAAAAATTATTTTTTGATTTAAGAATATTTTAAAATAATCAGCATTCAGATAAATATATATATAAATATATATATAAATATATATATATATATATATATATATATATATATATACACACACACACATATATATATATATATATATAAGTCAACGTCTGTAAGTTGTGCGTTAATAACTACAGAACTACTGCACCGATCGTCCTGAAATTTTGCGCAGTGCTTGCTCACGTGCCACCAAAAGTTATAGGCATGTTTTTATCAAAGTAATTGATAGCCTACTCCCCCACCTACACCCCCGCTGCATAATCAAAAACGTATAAATGGATTTTATAGAAACATTTAGGTGGGGGAGTAGGCTATCAATTACTTTGATAAAAACATGCCTATAACCTTCGGAGGGTGTACCGTCATTTGGTCGCGGTAATTTAGTCGCGGTAATTTAGTCGCGTGTCAATTGGTCGCGGTTATTTGGACGCACAATTGGTCGCGTACGGCATTTCGTCGTGTGTAATTTCGACGCATGTTACATTTGGTCGTATGTCAATTCGTCGCTTATCAACATTACCGGTAGTTATTTGGCTAAGTACCTATATATATATATATATAATATGTATAGATTATACATTTATGACTTATACATTTATAGCCTTATCTGTTTGATAAGTTTTCGGTATCTTTATAGTTTATTTTATTATAGGTACCTTATAAATTATATATAATTTTATTATAATATGATTTTCTGGCAGTGCATTGTACTGTTGCATTGCAAATCGTCGACCACCATTGTTTCCAATTGAAATCTGAAATTGTTTTGACCGCTAAAAGAAAATCTACCTAGAAAAAATAGCAAGATAGAGGGCTGGCACAACGGATTTTCATCAATGCTAGTTCTACTAGACCAATAATCTGGAAATTTATAGACTGTCTGAATAAAGAAGAAAGTTTATCTAAGATGACATCAGAACAATTACTTGCTGGATAAGTGCCGAATAAAAAAAAAGTATAATGATTTATCAAATAGACTATTAAAAGTATGTTCAAATATTAATAATCATCCAATTGACGACATTTTAATTGGTATCGCCCATAATTTTAATTCTTGTAAATAGCTTTTGAATTTAAGTTTAAACATTTCTTCTATACGCCTACCTTTATTTTAATTCAATTACATTTTTTTTATAAATAGTAAGATTGTGTTACGTATTTTAAAAAACTAATTAATTTAAATTTATACATACTTATAATACGTATATGTATATCTATCTATATTGTATTTTGATGTTGCTATTTTTTTTGCTAATACATTTCAATTTATGCGACGAATTGACGCACGACCAAATATAACATGCATCGAAATTCCACGCGACAAAATGTCGTACGCGACCAATTGTCGTGCGTCTAAATGACCACGACCAATTGACGCGCGACCAAATTACCACGACCAAATGATGTACATCCCCTTCGGAGGCACGTGAGCAAGCACTGTGCAAAATTTCAGGACGATCGGTGCAGAACTTCTGGAGTTATTAACGCACAACTTACATAGATTTTAAATTAATAATTTTGAATGTGCAAAATGTGTTGGTTATCGAACTCCTCTAAAACGACTTGACCGATTTTCATGAAATTTTCTGTGTATATTTGGTAGGTCTGAAAATAAGATTAAGGATAATTTAAAAAGGGGATTGACCACCCCCGGGAGGTGCTCAAACAGGAATTTTGAGATTTACGATAGAAATTTTTGTTTATAAATGGTTGCTATGGGGGTTATAAGATTTGAGAATAATATTTATTTATTAGTGGTTGCCATTGGTAATATATAAAATTTATATAATGAATTACCCGACGTTGCAAGGTAACCAAAAAAAATACATAAATGATTATATTAATCCACCGTATTATGTCAAACTTGGTATAACTTTGATACTTTATTAGAGTTAAATCATACACTTACGTACAAACAGCACTAGATCCGCGATCTACCGCAGGTAGATTGCTTACCTGATAATATACTGCTGCGAATCAGAATTTTTATTCCGAGCAACAGAAAACTTAAGATAAATCTAAAAACATCATCCACCGAATATTAAATAACGAGTTGAACAAAGTTTGAGTCATATAGAGTTGGTATATTTAACGAGCAACGAAGTGCACGGGATCAGCTAGTATAAATATATATATATATATATATATATATATATATATATATATATTATGAACTTAATGCGATAGTAAAAATAAGAAGTTAAACAATCATAAAAAAAGAAATCAATTAAGTAATTTTTGATATAAGTAATAATTCAAAAATAATTACAAATAATAATTTTTTATAATTTCTGATAGAATATGAGCTTGTCTGTAAATTTTTTTTTTCTTTTGACAAGTATATAATCAACTTGAGTCTTAACTATATTTTATAACTATGTAACAAGTATGTTTTATTACATTTCAATATTAATTTATTCTCAATACACACCTTGTGATAATTATGGAATTAACATGCATATAATATGCGCAAAGATATTTTCTTATTATATATAATGAAATTTATATCTTTGTTAAAATATACATTTTTGACAGTTATTTAATCAACTTAAGTCTAAATTACTTTTATATATTATATATTAATGTTTTATTCATGTAAAATATGGGTATTTTTTGTATCTGTATCATGATATATTGTTTTTGTAAATTGCATATTTTTCTTAAATATTTTTATTTTGTTAAAAATTGCAAAAATATTTTTTATTTTCTTGTATTTAACTTTATGATTAGTCGGACATTGTTTTTTCTCTCTTCTTTGTTTCTATCTAACATCTTTAGTTCCATGTATCTTGACAATTCAGCATTAGAGATCATAAAAAAATAAAATTATACTAAAGAAATTGATATAATGATAAATATTAATAAATAGTTATTAACAAAATACATAAAAAAGTCTATATTTTTAACAGTAATTTTTTTTTTAGGTGTATATAACATAATAATATATATATATATACAATATTATAATGATTATATACTGTTCCCTAAGTTATTATAACCATACTATTTTAATTATTATATATTATTTAAATATGTAGATGTATTAATTTATTACTAATATTTTTTGATTTATGAAAACCTTAAATACGAACCATAAATGTAAATAAATTATGTTTATGAGATGCTCTTATAATAAAAAAAAATTGTAAAATCACTTAAGTTAATAAAATCAGTTAGTTAACTGAAAATTTTAAAACCAATTTAAAATCAACAACTTCATAAAACAAAATAAAATAAAATTGTTATCTAAAAATAAAAATATTCTACAAAATAAGGATACCAATTTAATAATATCTGAGAATGTTATTTAAGATGTAGGTTCAAAATATATAAGTGGTTCAAATATTATTATAATTAATTAATACTTAAGCGCACTCTTTTTACATCGTCATTTGGAGATAATAACGAAATAAGAAAAACGTTACAGCAAACAGGTACATATATATATTGTATAAATATATATTCATATTGTACGAACATAGCAGATGAAGGTAATTTTATTGCTAGAATTATTTTAAAGTATGTTTAGGATTATTTGAAAATTTAAAAAAAATATAAAATAATTAATTTTAATAAAAACAAATAATTATTTACATTTTTAATTGTTAAAAAATTTTAAGTAGAAAACCTCTGTGTCTATAATAATCAATAAAGTATTTTATTTTAAAAATTCTTTGTATAAGTACAAATGTTGTTGACGATTGATGTTATTGGAAATTAGAGAAGAAGAAAAAAGTTTATTTATACTTTTTAGATAATATTGAAACTTATAAATACCCGGAATTAAGAACTAGTTGAACTGCGGTTTGAATTTGAAAACTTCTTTAAAATAAAAAAAACTACTATTTACAGAAAAATTGAAAAAAGGTATTGAAAAAAATCGCAGTTATTTAAATAACTTGTAAATATAGTTAATATTATAAAATTAAATAATTATAAACATTATAAAATAACTATTATTAAAAAAAAAAAAAATTGCATTTTCCTATATTTTTCATATATAGCATATTCTTCCGTCTTTAATTTTGTAGTAACAAATGTTTAGTTTGCAAAAAAATTTGTTAGAATTAAAGTTGTTGTCAATATATGGAATATATATGGGATATATATGGAATATATATATATATAATCATCATGCATATATTTTGAAATAAATATAGTCAGTTGCTGTTTTTATATAATAATACTAATATTTGTAAATTAAATTAATAGAAAATCTTCTGTTTTAATACTATTTACAAATAATGAAACCACAGATTTCATAAATGCCATTAAAATTAAGGATACGACTATGTATGTATGGATAGTCTTTGGATAATTTGTTTATTATCGTAAATATTACGATGCAACAATATACGAAATATACGTAATATACGAACGGTAAAACGTAATAAGACGGCTATGCCCATACCAAAAGTTACAGTTAAAATTATATGCGTGGGATATAACTTTTTTTTTAAGTATCAGGATAGTTATATCAACGATTGACAATATTTAAGTCGAAACCTATTTCGTAACCTAACTATTATTACCAATTATCAGAGGTATATTGAGCTGTAACTGATAACACATGTATGGACTTATTTCTTGTGAATGTTAATTATGTTTTCCTCAAAGATAACGAAATTGTAAGTATGTCCAAAAGGATTTTATTTTCACATAATATTTGATCATTGTTCGTAAAATGATGTGAACATAATGATTCAATGTGTGCTGCTTGGAATTTATAATAAATACATTTTTTTCAGTAGTGTTTAATTGATTGTTGTTTATTTTAATAAAAATCATAAATTTATAATTATAAAAATTGTTTGTTCCTCATTGCGAATAGTGATTTGTTCGTAAAATATTCATATGAAACTGTAATGAAGTGCATCATTATTCGACTGTTTAACATTTCATCAACCAATTGTAATGATGTACACTATTCGATTTTATGCAATGTTAAAAACTAATATATAACGGTTCTTCGATACCTGCACAAACAACACAAATAATAAAGGCATAACCCAACAATACAGTATTGACATCTTAAGTAGGTCAAAACTTCAAAGGACCGGCCCTAGGTCCATCCCACCATACGTCCCTTATATAACAGGGACACTCAACCCTCTCCCGTAGCTCTTGATCTTGGTCATCAGTGCAGGCATAATATTAATCAATGAGTCTCTAATGACAGTGATTATTATAAGCGACTTTTACACTTTTAAATTCATTTATTTGAGTTTTCTGTGCGAGTGTTGAAAAGTGTCCAGTTTCAGTTAATCAAATCCTGTGTCTGCCTCGCTTCATTTCAATCTCATTATACTGCTACGGTAGTTATAAGTGTCAAAATTGTCGGCACTCGAATTCCTACTCCGGAACAACCAAGTGCTATTTTATTTATCTTGCCAGATTGTTCAGTTGCACTGATCGGCTCTCGAACCTTTGTAATCCCGAGAACCCTCTCTTAAACAAGGAGGAAGGTAATCAACCCACGATACCCTTTTCTTACCTACTATCTCCATTCCAACCATCACCACTAATTTCTTACATTTTTTACACTTGTATTTTTAGGATATTACAGGACTGAAGTTTTTTTTTCTGCGGAAGAAATATGAAAATAATTCGTGTAATCAAAAAAGTATTTTAAGATCCAATTTTGTTCCAAGTTGATAAAATAATTAATTTTTTTATACCTTTCGATATCTACATAAAATAGTTGTACATTAAATAGAACTTCAAAGTATACGGTTGACTAGAGTAGTACTTATATTTTCTTGGATTTATGACTCATAATTTTGAATTTTCATTTGAAATAATCGATTACAAAAAGTATAGTGGATAATGTACAAAATATATAATATATATTTTGTACATTATACATTTTACATTATACTATATTATAGTACTGTATGTACTGCGAATAAAACCGTTTTTAATTTCCTTTTATTTTACTTGCTTTTATCTTGCGATTTTACTGCAATGCAATTAAAAGTATAGCTAACTGTAAACTGTTAAGTTTTGCGATAAATATAATTTACTTCTTTACATATCGAATTCGAGAAGAAAATATCTGGTATAAGTTCAGACATCAAGGACGTACACAACAAATATGTATTGAAAACAAATACTCGTTTGTACGGTTAACGGAATATTTTTGCATCCCTATAATATTACGAGTATTTCCATTTGGTTATCCACCGCGCAACATATTTTTGTGATAAGTTTCTTTATGTTTGTTTTAAAAGTTTGTAAATCCACCAGAACAAATGGTTACTTCAAATAAACGTTATGCCATAACGACATTTTACTATTTAACTTCGAAAGTGCATGCATATAACTATTTGTGAAACAATGAAGACGATTAAGTGATTATTCATTATTACATGGCATTACTTTATTATCTTGGTATTTTAAATAATGATAACGGTTTACTGTATTGAAAAAATACGTGATAAGTTTTATTTTAACTATATAATTTATTTTCAAAATTGTGATCGATTATTCTAGAATTTCACTCTTCTTTCTTAACGCTTGTTAATCTGAGCATAATTTTTATCGAAGAGCTTTAGGTACATCAAAATTATGAGAAAAAATACACGTAGTATATAAATATAAATAATAATAATGACTGTTAAACCGATGATATTAGAAAGAGTAAATCGACCTTTTTTTTCGATAACTCAAAAGCGTAAAACGAATTTGCGGTCTTGTACCTTGGTAGTAGGATAAAAGCACAAAAATAAATTATATTACCGGATACAATATTTTAGTCCCCTCGTACATACTGCTAACTAACCTAACGTGTGACGCTCGACGCTTTTCAATGTACGCGTGACCTTACCCGTTTCCCGACAGATTTCAAGGACGGTTATTGCTTTTTTCTGTGTCTTATCGTAACGCATTACGATGATGGTAAATCTAAAATCATCTTCAGCACACAAATATAGAACTTGCACAATGAAAAAAAAAAAAAAATTCGAGACTGAAATAAATAGAAATTGTGGGCTTCAATTTCAAATTTTATTTTAAGGTTTACCTACTCAATATTCTATTAATTGTATTAGTTTATTATATTATTAATTCATGGTACTTGTACATTAAAAATAACACTCAAAATTATAATTCTTATTTTTTATTTTTTTAACTAATTTTAATATCACTGTAGACGCTTAATTAATTAATAACTACGATTTTAATAAAATACACTTTATTTTTATAAAACTGATTTGCGCTTATGGGTTGTTAAAAAGGTAATTATTTTTCGCGCTCATAAATTATTTATTTTTGCTCTTTTGGTTTGCGTTCGGATCACATTTTTCGTTTATGGGATACCGTCCTGTTGACTATTAAACCGTAGGTATTTTTGTTTTATTTTTTTACAATTGACGGCAATTATGTAATTTCTCCGATAGTCTTGACACAACTAACAACCGTTATACTCCTATGATAATTTTTAGGACCTTAGTATTTTACCCGTAGTTTTTAGTCGTCTAATAAACACGTTTCGTAGGCGAACTCGACTACTGATAACTAATAGACCTGAACGTATTGCGTTTTTCGTTAACTGTTCATGGACGATTCAATCACATGCACATATTCAATCGCTGATGGTTATGTGAACATTTTTCATGAACCCGGATGTCACGCTCACCGGCGCAACATTTCTGACATATGGGTGTGCTTCAGGGTTATCACTCGTCCTGTATTTCACGGGACAGTCCTGTTTTTTATTAGATTTGTCCTGCGTCATGACTTAATGAGCGCCGTGACGCAATGTGTCCTGCGTTCGAAAATTTTTCATAACAATACACAAATACCTACCACGAAATTGAAAGTCAATAGGTCCGTGCATTTTTTCTACAACCAAATATTTTTGCCAAATCGAATGATTTTAAAATTCATTTATAAATTATATGTCACTCATACGCAGCACATTATATCCAGATATATTTACTAACTACTAGCATTGATTCTTCTTCGGTTTGCCTTTCTCTCAACTATTTAGGTTCGGCCACCCTTGTTCTAAACCTTCATTCATCTCGATTTTCTACATCCTTTACTCATACACCAACTTCACTTTCATATCGTTCTCAATCTTATCCAACCAAATCTTTTTTGATTTTCCTCTTCCTCTTTTCCTTTCCGCGTTCATTTTCATAACCACTCTTATCGCTTATGTTTCCTTTCGCCCAAACAATCTCAGTCTATTTTCTCTCATCTTATCCACTATCGATACTACACCATTCGGCACTACTTCTTACATATTCGTTTCTTATTCTATCTTCTCTTGTCACTCATCTTTATTATCAACTACTAGCATTGAATAAGCGCACTTAAAAAGTTCTGTTATATAAACGAGAGCCTTATATTTATTTTAATTTACATCCGTTAGAATTTTTTTCAGGCATACTTAATTTTGTTTAACAAAAGTATTCAATAACATAATTATAGAAATATCCATATTTATATTATTATTTTGAATTTTAAGGAGCCATATGAATGGACAATATTTTATTTCATTGGCATATTAATAAATCATACCGAGTATAATAAACATTTGAAAATAATTCTCGAAAAAATATATGTTTCCCACATTTTTGACACTGAAAGTTGATTATGTTGGAGTACATAGTGAGCACATGCGTTTTGTACGTCACGTCATCGATGACTGCGAAATAATCATCGCCGATGCACTCTCGTTAAAAACGCTCGACCGTTTGGCGTTTAGTCCTTCGTTGTTTCGTTGTCTTACAAGTAGCGACAAAGAAGCGTTTAATTTCGCAACGATGGATTTTTTTTTGTTTGTTTCGAAAATTCTAAGCGCTAAGAGAAACAAAGAGATTAAGAGAACTTCAAACGCTTTAAACGCCTTCAAATATTTTTATATTTTGTTCAGTGCAAAATTCCTAGGATAATTTCATCTAAGGGGTGAATGTTTAGTCTTGGCGATATAAATTCCACGTGACTTTCGGAAATAAATTTCAAATATCACCAACTTAGTGCTGTAGAATATTTTTATCATATTGCTTGTCGATTTGACAAAAAATTGTCAATGGAAATATTGTTGTCTTAGATTATTATTTTCTTTCGTCCATTAGCTACGAGTACATCAATTAATCGTCCATATTCGATGAATATTTTATGGAGTATTAAATATGTAATTAATGATGTATACTAAATGTGCTAGTTTTGTTTGAGAAGATGATATACACTTATTTTGTTACATCATATTTTTAGTTTTGTCGACAGTGTGGATTCAGTCGACTTAATTATTTATCAAGGCTTATATTCTTTTTCTTTTTTTTTTTTAGTCGATTTATGATGAGCAATGGTCGATTTTTCTATTGTATGACTATTTTTACACAGCATTCAATAGATACATGTTATACTCGTAGTACAAGTTATCAAGAACAAATAAAAAAAAAAAAATTGCCCAAAATTGTTTTTAATAGTTTTGACGATGTCGATGACGCGACATTATGCATGCGCACGAAATTCGCACTCGCGTACAAGTTAATTTGCTGCCGACGACGTGTCACGAGTGTGACGTCCGGCTTTTAACGTTTTGTACAACTTTTTAGCGGAACCATCAGCGACAAGACATTTTAAATGTTTATTCCGAAACCGAGTGATAACATGTTATCGGTGAGATCTTATGAATAGATTAGCTGAACACGGAACGTGTAAGTCGTTTAGTGGTAATTTCCATTTTGGTGACGAAAAAATGTAGTTACGGGATTGATCGATTCGATAAACATGTATAGATACACCAACCAACCGTTTCGACGAAACAATTTATTATTTTATCCACACATTAAATACAGTTTTATAGCTTTCGAAAAACACCACACGTTTTGGTCGGTGCACGAGAAGTGAACGTTGTTCTATCATAACAAAATAAAACCTTAACTGTTGTTGCTTCTTAAATGATAATTTTGAATAGATTGCGATTTGACATTGTTTACGTTGCTCTTTTTGTTTTCAAAATCTTCAATGTTTTTTATGTGATTTTGACAAGACGAATGACGATTTGCTATTGTGACTAACTTAAAGCATTCGTTTTTATTCAAAACTTTTGAAGTTCTTTTATTGGTTTGCTCATAAGATTTCAAAAAAAAAAACAAATTCATCATTGAAAACAAAAAGCTTCTTTACTACTGTTAAGAGAAGAATAAAATAAGAGAACTAAATGATGGATGCAGACCTCAAAATTACCTTTTAAATATATACATACTTTTGGAAACACATCCCGTGAAAGTTTTCCGAAACTGCTCGTTTTGCTAATGTGAATTGTATTTAAGAACTACCCCATAGTATAAAACACATTACTACATAACTTTCTCTACATATATTTGTTGCGGAAAGAATTAATTTAAAAGTGTTGACTTTTATCTTTTGACACATTTTGAACGTTAACTAATTTTTTTTACATTAGATCGAAATGATTTTATGATCACATGAAGGAGATAATTAAATAGTTGACAACAATAAACATAGTTATGTGATAAAGTTGATCGTACCTGTTTTAACGTTGAATGTATTTTTTATTTGCGCTCTTTAAATTTACTAATAATTGAGTTACCAAAATATTTACTACAAATAGTATTTGTCAATTGCCTAACAGATAAAATTCAAGATCATGAAAAATTACATTCATTCATATGTATTAAATTGCAATTACTTAATATGGTTAGGCGGGTAGATTAGCATTATAGGTATGTTGTATGTATGCACAAATGTCCCATAGCTCAATGCCTATTAATTTCTGTACAATATGTAATAAATACTACCTTGATTTAGACAACCATCAATTGTGAAAGTTCAGAAATATTTTAAAAATTTTAGATTTATATTTTTGAAAACAGTTACTTAGAAAACGTGATTTTTAATTTAATATAACAACATTAAAACATGTATTTTAAATTCAATTGATTATACGAATTTATACGATGATGACTTCTTTAAAACAGTCATTACGATGTATGTATATGATAATTATACATCTTAAATATTTATTTGTTTCTTATTATTCTTAGTTATTGGCTTTTGTGATTATATGCAATGGTTTGTTTTTGAGTATAAATCGTATCATAAACACATCCCTATCATAAATAATGTGTTCTATTGGTGTTATTTGCGTTTTTTTTTAAAAAAAAAAAACAATCGTTATACTTGGATTATCTGTCAACAATTTATGTTACGTATTATGTCAATCATTGCAAAAACGAGTTTAAGTTTTTATAAGAAAGACTAGCAAAATACACGACAGTATTATATTAAAACAATTAGTATGCTGTCTCAAACAACCAAACACATTTAAAGTATTAAAACGTCGTGTACACGATGTCGGTATTATTCGATTAAGCTGTTTACACATATTAAATGTACTCGTATAAGAATGACATTATCTATGAAGTCATTTGTGAAACTGACTAAAAAGAAAACTGTATTAAGTGCAAAAATAATATAGTACACCAATTAAATTATCAACCGCAGTATTACATAAAGCGAAAACTCGAAATTTATCAAATTTTATGAAAAATAAAAATAAAATTGACTTTGTTGTACAAAATTTTATATGAATATATCTACGTATATTGTTTAAATAATTTATATGCCACACTATACTATACACGTGTTGTACAACATTACTATTCAGTGAGGTCCGTCTGGTTCATTTCGTTTTACTTTTTTTCATGACTGATTTTGATTCTTATTCTCCAAATGTGAGTTTTCTTTTAAATTTATTTTATTTTGTTTAAGTTTTATTTTTATGACATAATTTTTCTACATTTGAGTGTGAATTACTATATGTGATTGAAGAGCAATTAAAATTACTCATTATAAGCCATATTAAAATATTAGTCAGTTCCAAAGTCCTATATGTTTCTCTGCAAGATAATAATTGAAAGCGGATGGATTGCATAACTTATAATATTTATGGATTGATTTTGTATAAAATTTTTATGTTTAAAATTAACTTATATTTGAAAGCTGTAAGGAATATGAAACTTATGAACTATTTGAAATTAATTTTATAGTATTAATCAATCACATGAATTTTGATCTTCAACTGTGATATATTTGTGATTTGCTATTACATTCAACTTGATGATCCCGAGGAAACATGTAAAGATTTAATCTTGACTGGTATACAAATGAATAAATGATTTCGTCTTCGTTTATCTTTTATCTTTATTATATTGTGTATATTTATTGGTTTGTTCTTTATATGATGGGATGACCATATAATTTTTTCCCATGAATGTTGTGCGTCACACTAATGTTGATGCACCCATTTATATTTAATCTTATATTGTTTTAATTTGTCTTGTTTAGTTTTTTTTTTCTTAGTGCGATTTTCACGCCCCGTAGCTTTATCGGCATCATCCTAATAAAATTCAATTTCTCTTTCCATACAATTCTCATCATTTTTTTTTATTATCTATTTTTTCCCTAGATATGTATATATGTATAATAAATAAATTTGTATGAAATCCTTAAAGCTCCAACAAATTGTCTAGGCCGTAATTTGAAGACTTCCCTACATGCGTCCTCGTGAACTTCGAGTGGATAGAGATCTCGCAACGAGGTGATTATTTAACGTCAAACACTAATTTTGTTTATAAGTTAAGTTATTTTCATAAGTGTTGTTGAACAAGTATGGTAATATATTGTCGAGTAAATATTACTCGCATATAGTTTTAATTTTTTTAAACATTTTATTAAAATATTTTAAAGTTAAATTCTTGTCTTAAAAGATTATTGATGTTTAAAAATTAGGTTTTGTTCCAGTATTTAATTAAATGTGTGTATATTTATTTATATGCCTAGTATTTAAAGTTTAAACGAATAACGTGTTGTGATTTGGGATACGCCATAAAATCTATTCTATTCATCAAAACTTTGGTTAATAAATATTAATACGATTTCAATGTACTAATGATATGCCCCAATATATTTAGAACAATCTTCAAATATTAATTAAAGTTGTTATTGAAAAAAAATGAACTTAAAATGAAAACAATAAAAAATACTTTTAGTAAACCTAATACGTAAATGCATAATTAATCGAAGTAGTTTTTTTCAAAAATATACACATTTATGAGACAAAAAATGTTTAATGTTAAAAAAAAAATTATTTAAATTTTGATTTTATTAATAAAATAATTAATAAATTGAATGTCATGCAAAAATCTCTAATATTCATTATAAAGATATTTTTTCGTTGACGATCTTATGTATTTTTATTTGCTTATCATCTCTTCGTATATATATAACATGAATTTCGTTCGTTTTTTCATACTTTTTTGTATCAACAACAGAAAAAAGAAGTTAATAAGCAATTCAAAAAATATGACCTTTATAATAAATTGTATAATTTTAGTTTTGATTTAATATGCAGTCTACATTCCAAGTTTAAATTTAAAACTTTTATAAAGAAACTTAAATAAATACAAATATATAAAATCATAAGCCTATAGTGTTGAAAAATCTGAGTTATTTATTTAAAATCAATATTCGATTGATTTGATACAGTTGAAATCATCCATACTATTTTTATTCAGAAAATACTTCA
The DNA here is from genome assembly GCA_034509805.1 of Sipha maydis. Classification (NCBI taxonomy): domain Eukaryota; kingdom Metazoa; phylum Arthropoda; class Insecta; order Hemiptera; family Aphididae; genus Sipha; species Sipha maydis. Next base: position 158,383 of record JASXSY010001149.1, read on the forward strand.
TGAAGTTACATTACGAATGATTTTGGTAAGCACAAGTATGAAAAGTTAGTTTATTACATAAACATTTTCATCAGAGGAAAATGTAGTATATGTAATGGAGGTTTATATAAAAAATAAATTTTAAAAATTAAACTATTTCAATGGAAAAATATGCATTTAGATATTCGTATTATTGCTCGGGAGAAAAGTAATTCTTCAACAAGGAATTATTGTCGAATACTATATTTTTTTTTATTTATGTAAATATTTTGTTCAGTATTTTGAAAATTATCTGGACTTGTGGTTATGTTATTTCTTTTATGTTACTGCCGTAAATATAATATTGCAATTTGATACTGCCACTGCCACTGCCACCGCCATCACAATAAGCTACTGAAAAAAAAAACCTTGAATATAAATAAAATAGAATTGTTTGTTGTTCCGCAGATTCAAACAAGAAGAAACATTGTAGATAGCTTCAAAATTTTGAGAATAATATTTTGCACGAGAAATAACTTTGAAATGGGAATTGTTGATAATTTAGTGTTCTTGACAAATTGTTTTCAAAACATTTTTCACTGACGATATTTAGGAAATACAGGTTACCATTATTCCTAAGTTGACGTTCACAAATCTTCACTTTCTTAAAATATGTCACTTGTAAACAACATATCTTTCAATGCGAATTTTTAGGGTTTTTTTTTTTAAGGAATGGATTTGAAAATTATTAAATGTATGGTTTTTTCCGATTTAATTTTTCAAATATTTATTTAGTTTTCATGACCAAAAAATTGTGTCATAATATATATTAACGTAATATATTATAAATCTATTCTTCAAATTAACTTTCGAGCAAAGTATAAGATCTATTTTTTTTTCTTTTTTCTTTAAGTATTATAAAATTAAAAAATAAAAGGAGAAAATGATATTTAATGATTTTTATTTTTAACTGGTGATTTTTTACAGCACGTACATTTATATACTAAATAATTTATTTAAAATAATTATTAAGACATTTTTTATTATCATTAGTTACATTTATCAAATGTTTTCAATATTTTATCTTTACCGAATGTTGATCTTTGATAAAATAACAGACCTGTTTAAAATTTTTTTTTCAAACAAATGGGAATATGATCATATAAATTACAGTAGGTTGATATAGCACTGCTTATAAATTCAACGATACTAATATCAGTGACCTATCCAAATACTGTAACTCCCTGAATAGAATATTCAAGTAATCTGATTTTGTTTTAAATTCTTGGATTTTTTTTTTTTAAAGATTATGTACTTAGGTACGTTGTATATAGTTATTGTAAATGCCATCATGCAATCAGCTCTAATGAAACATTAAAATAAGCCGGGCCTTATAGATTTTTGTATGAACACTATTTTATGGTGACACATATCATGACGTTTTGAATTTACACTCATGACGTATGTTTCCAGACACTTACATATTTTTGTTACACGTTCTCTCGTCCATAGAACCTTGAATAAATGGGGCGTGGAATGAAATTATTTCGGTACAGTCGCGTTAATGGACTAAAGGTTGGGTTAGGTTAGGAGTGTATGGACGGTTTGTAAAAAATGAAAACGTTTTCGGTCGCGTAACAGAGGGTCTAGAAAGAGAAGAAGATTAATTAAGCAATATGTTGGTGTTACGGTTGACACAAAATGAATAGTGTGTTTGATTTTTTAACATTAAAAATAATAAAATACAAATTATGAAAATTATTTCATACTGGGTAATGTGTATATTGACCTTTATACGCACCCACGTATATATTTAAAAATAATTTAAAATGCAAATGGTTATTAAGTTAAAATCGAAATCGAGGCTTGGGTACAAACAACATTTTAAACAATGTTTCTTATCTAAAACCAAAGGAATAATATAATAGTGGTTTGAATATTAATTTTATTGATATGGCCCTGGAAAATAGAAATGGCAAAAGTCGTTTTAAATTCTACGAGTGAAAGGGGAACTATTAGTTTAACGATGACGTGGAATTTTCGTGATCCCAAAAAAATGTATGAGTAGAGCAAATAAATGCCAATTTTTTTTACGTTCCACTTTCAAACGGTCTGAAAGGAAATCGATGTATGGCGTTTTCAGACTAAATTGAGTTATTGCCAATATTTATTTTGGAATTGTTGAGAACTCTATTCAATCAAGCGTATGATATTATTTAGTACAAAATTAAATTATTAAATCACCATATTACCTAATTGATTGAATCATTTTATATTAATTAAACTAAGATGATATTGAATTGTACGTGATCACTAAATTTATGGTAACAAAGCAAATAACATTTAATAATCTATTGTTAAAAATATATTGTGATATTTTATTCATTGATAAATAAATTTTGTCCATTTTTGTCATGATATGTGACAGTTTTGGAATTTCTAATGGCAATACATTTTTCAGAAAAACCCATTCTCTTAGTTTTTTTCTAGAAAAATAAATCCACCAGATCAATTCATGCGTGAGGCACTGAGGTGTTTTAAGTTTCATTTTTACTTTGAAAATTACCTTATTAAATGTATTTAAAACAAAGTTCAAAGTAAGAAACTATTTTAATTTATGACAGTTAAATTAATTAAATAAAATATATACGACAAGTATACGATGGCTTAAATGATTTACTTTGAGTATAAGTGTATATAAAAACTTAACTGTGAAGCAACCTAAAGACATTACTATCGCTTTACTGGAATACAATTATAGATTAAATAAATGATACAAAATGATACACTGGACAATTTTGTATAAACAATTATTGAGACAAGCTAAAAAAAAATCTTGAAAGTTGTTGGAAATAATGAAAAATGAAAAAATACATTTTTATAGTAACATATATGTTTTTCAAGAAATTGAGAAATATATACATACATAAAAAAAATTAATCGCATTCTGAAAAATCCTTAAAGAAACATTAATGTATCTAAAAATATTTTTAATTAATTGAAAAGCTAAATACTTAAATTTTAACTAATTATTTTAAACTATAATATTGATAATTAAGTTTAATTTAACTGTTTTGTCGTTTACAACTTGTGTCTCACGAGGATCGACTAATTTAAAGTGAAGGGATAAAATGGAGTTTTCATTACTACCATCTCTTTAAAAAAGTACATTCTCGGGGGATACTTTGAATAGTAAATTATTATTTCCAACCAGGTGGTTTTTCAAGGATGTTTTTAATGCATCTATCGAGAAATTATTTTCGTTTCTATTATATTGCATTCATATTTAAAACATTTTAATATAAGTTTAACTTATTTAATAAGTAAATATGTCTCTAAACTATAGTTTACAGTCCCCTTAGCTTTAAATGTTTACCTTCTTTAAAATATATATAAGAATAATATATTAACTTATTAAAATTCTTTAAAACTATATTGATAATTGTTTCAACAATAACAAAAAATTAATTAATTTGAATTTATAATATTTTGTAACTCTTGATAAAAGTTTTATTAGGTATTTAAAAAAAAAAAATTTTTTAATGATTAATAAGGATAAGTATTTTTCAGAATTTTAAATCTGTTTTTATTTTTATAATTACCGATTGATGTATATATAAGTTATGTTTGGATATATAGACTAAAAATAAATATCGTTCGAGTATAAAACTGTGCGCTCTTTTCAACCATTTTTTTTTTTCACTGAAATAGTAAATACTCTGATCTAAAGTAGTAAAACATTTATCCGACTACACCTGATTATTGAGATAGTGTTGTAACATATACAGTACTATTATTATACACAATAATAAGCTGATAATATTTATAAATTCGTTATAACTTTTTTTTTAACATTTGCCCACATTCAATTTCGTTCACATCCTACCGGTAGCCCAAAATCCGTCTGATCCACTTCTCTATTTATAAGAATATTATGGTAGAAAGTTGTCTTTTTCGAATCCCATTAAAGTGTGAAACATATTATTTTTTTTATTTTTTTTTTTGAAATAATATAATTGCTAACTTACTTACGGATAGAATTTGTGAGGTCTGAATAGTGTTTGAAAATGTTATGAAATTGAAAATTGTGAACTATTTAATGGAATGTTTCAAATGCATGAAATATTTCAGTATTAAAATACATAAATACATATTTTTTTTTTAAATAAAATTTATTTTTACGTATAATGGTCATAACTTACCTACACAATTTTATAATATAAGGGAAACAATTACTAAGTACTCATTAGTGATGGTTGTCTTCGGTATTATATATTTGAATTGGTATTGAACATTATTTTTTATCGACAAAAAACATAATAACAATTTTCGTTATAACACTATAAATAGTCAAAAATAAGACCTAATATAGTAATAATATGTCAACCATGGTACTCAATCCATTAAAATCAATGCTTATTTAATATAGTTAATATAGTTAATATTTGTGTTCGAAAAAATTTCGATGTTTCATGTTTTTGTGAAATATTTAATCAACAAGTAATATTAATAATAGAAAATAAAATATTTAATCATAAGAAATATTTCATACTTCAAACACTAGGCCTGCATACGTTTTTGATCAAAGAAAATATTTAAATATAACACAGTAAAGGTACCTGTTAATACTATGCATTTGTTATTCGTGTTATTGACTCAATAAAACATGTCGATTACAGCTGTCACTAAGATTTGCATGGTTACTTATTTAAAAACGTGTTTGTTACTCATAGTATTCCATTGATATTTTATTTAATTTCATAATTCATATCAGTAATAAAACAAATAAAAATGTTGGTATGAGCATTTTTATATCTAATCCCCGCAGTGCCATAAACGGTTAAAATTTCCAGTGTTTATCAAAAGGATTTTATAATTATTTGAGTGCATGTGATTTTAAATTTGAAAGCAATGAGTTTAGGTATCTATTGATTGCGTTTAAACAGTTCTTTTTTTGGTTTGACCATATATATGGTATTAATATTATTTAACGTTTGCAACGGTTCTGTTAAAATCTTAATACGGTATATAAACTCTTTCGATCGCTGCCCCGTGTTGTGAAATAAATTAACAATAAAGTAATTTGTCTCACGCTGAGATTTAACCTTGAACTATAAATTTTTAGGATAAAGGAGTTAGTCCCGAACGGTGATAATCTCGCAGGTGACCATCGTTACAGTGATACAATAACACTATATATTTTAGAGAAAATTCCTCAGCCCCTAAAAAAATAATCTAAATTCGTCCTTTAATGATTCCGTTTTGTAGGGGTCCAAAATGTTTTCCTATCATACACAAATTTTCTTGTACATTTTGCACCGACTGTCTCATGTTGGTTTTGCACCCATGGGTTCGTTTAGGTTATCAATATATAGGTATAAATTAGTCCTTTTTGTTGATACCATCTGCGTGTTTTTGCAACTTTGTTGTGCCTTACGAGGGTCTTTTCAATGATCTAAACCGTAAGTGTTTATTTTGCGACCTTTCCATTGACAGAAACGTGATGGTTGGGCGTAACCCGTTATGGTCCATGCAGTGATCTAATAGTTTTTTTTTAGTTTTTTTTTTTAAATCGGACCATTCTAAATTCGTATAAATAAACGAGAAGTTTTTTTTTTTCCACGTAAAATAGTCGTATTTTGTTTGAAAACCTTTAGTGTTATAACCATCACTGATAAATGGTGTAAAAATTAAAATTAAAAAATACGATTAATATAAGCAGGTCTGAAACTCACAAATCGCGTGATGATGATATTTGCGTATGTATGTTACCCGTTCGGCGCTATAAAAGTTGGTTAAAATTTACTCTACCATGAAATAATTATTAATAAACCTTCATACACCAAGATGAATAACGTTTAAAAAATAAAAATCATTTATCGTGTGTTTACGGGATCAGAAAACATAAACATTCTATAGATACACCATAAGTTCTACAGCATCTGCTTTGAACGTATCCTTTTTTATGAACATTTTAACATTTTGAATGACGGACCTTTGGTAAAAAGATATAATATATACAAAAAAATCATAATTTTCAATGTAAACAATTGTACAAAATTAATTTATTTTTCGAAGATCTGAAAATATAATTGAATCCCTCATCCGTATAATAATTGAGTTGTTTTCCGAAAATCTCCAAGTCCAGAACGTTTGGTTCTCTATGCTAATGTAATTTTGACTGTAATTTATGTAATTTATTTATGTATTTGTTTTGCAAAATAACTAACTTAGCGAATTAAGACTTGTTATTATTACATACTAATTTTGTACCTATTTCTGTCAAACGTTCAAAACAAAAGTTACCTGTATGCCCATTTTAAGATGAAATATCAAATTCAATGTACGAGGATATATGTGGTCCAGTTAAACTGTTTTATCAGGTTTTATCTGAATGTCGGTGCAACAATATGTTACCGTGTATTGTAAACTTTTTTTAAAACAGTGAAAACAAGAGCGTTGTCAATTAATTTTTATCCTTTGGTTTTCCTTTTTAATTATTTATTCTTAGTTTATAATAACCAAATGTTATATGGTTTAAATAATAATCATTACTCGGTTCGATACAACGATACCCATACATCGTTAAAATCAGTTCAATTTTAATATCAATGAATGTATCATAGAATAATAAATGGCAAACAATTACCACCGTCAATATTGATTTACGTTATACGACTTAGTTGAACCATAACCTAGGTACTATAACAATGTATCTCGTTTAATGCATGATCTCAACAGCAACAAGTGGCGTATTGTCTTTTAACTTCAACCACGTCATATATTGTCCTAAATACACCGTTGGCTAATAATTATAATCGTAGTATAGTGACAAGGTTAATATAACGACTCGCACCACAACCGATTTAATCATTTTATTCGTGAAAAACGTATAGAAAATTTGTTTTTAACATTTTATTGAACTGCGGTCAGTTCAAATAATCTAAAATCTAACGTGTACTAGCTCCATTTATGATAGCTTTGATTTTTATTGAATTATTCAGTCAATTGATAAATATCACAGTTATTAATCCATTAATAGAGCTAACTTTCATGCTCGAATAAAAATACATACTCCACGTTAAGTGTATGTACTTAATGTACTTCATATAACTTCGTATAATGTGCATCAATGCATTACTAGACACTTAAAAATACTATAATTTGCAATTGGTATAGTCTTTATTTTTATTTTTTTACTCACTCGAACCAATAGTCTTCATATTGGAGCATATTTAAATCGATCGAATACTAAAGAATAAAATGTTACGAATGATTTATAGTTTTATAGTTGAAAGATGGTGCGTCGCCCATTGTATTGATGTTTATTGGGACTATTTATTTGAAGTTAAAGCAATACGAATTATGTAGAAAACAAGAGATACAGCAATTAATAGAGGGCTTGTGCTGCATTAAATTCATATAAGCTTGTACATAAAATAGTGTAATCAATATTTTAATGATTCAAGTAGAGTAGCACATACTCAGTCCACGAGGTTCTTCGGAATGTTATAAAAAAAAAAAAAAAATTAAAGAACATATTGTATAAAAGTAATTTGAGCTTCACCTTTACTTTAAAGGCATTTGATAGACGAGTGATGGCGATCATTTCATCCATCCATGGATGATTTCGTTGCTAAATTGGAACAAACATTTAGTGTAAAATAAAAATAAAAATGTGAAAACATAATATATATGTACACTGGTAATTCGATACGATTTTTAAGCAGATTACGTTGAAAAATGAGTTTGATAGATCACGTACGACATCACTTCCGAATAAAAAAATATTATCTACCAGTCAGAAAAATGGTGAGAAAATGTAAGAAACCCTTCCCATAGAGAAAGACGTTTCGTTGTTGGACAATACGTTAACATCACATTTGCCTTTGGTAGGACATTGTGTCAACAACGAAAAATAAAAATATACGCAAATGTTTGAAATCGGCATCCTAATTATAATAACATGTCGATCCGTCCGTCGTTCGGTTTTTCGTACAGAACTCGTACAATACGTGCAAGCAAAACATCATGCTTGCGTATCGTCCAAAAGTTTTAGCATATCATTTACCCGACGCATAAAATGTGCGTTTATTAATATAGATATATGGACGGATAAATTCTGTGAAAACGTATAACACACAAACGCTACTACTACTAATACTACGAATAACAATAATATTATTAGCGCGCAAAAACAGTTTTGTGCGATACGACATTGGTAGAGCGATAAATAATAATATTCATTTACGACGTACTCGATCGTGTTCGGAAGTGGTTTCGAGTGACACACGGGCCTATACAACATCAATTTTATAATAAATATAATATCCACGCGTTTCCAGACGTTTATTTCGGTTGATAAATGTCTATGTAATACGTACCTCATGAGCCCCGTTTAAGCTTATACAATGTTGCAGAGGTTACCCATGACATTGTTTCAATTTTATTAATACTAATACCAAGATTCGAATATTGAAGCTCCGAAAAAAAACCCATTCAAAACATCAAAAACATAATAAATATATTTTAAAAATTATTTTATTTATCTGTCGAGAAAAACAAAAAGCCCGTAAGGTATAGAAATTACTAAAATTCTCTATACATTTTTAAAATATTAATTATTATAATTATTCATGATGTATTTGAATGTTACTTAATACGGATGACAATATGTGTTGTCTAATGTAAAAATGTTGAATTATCATAGTTGGCATAATAAATATAATAATGTAAATAAATATAATATAATAATTTATCATATTAAAAAAAAAATAATGAATACATGATTTTTTTCTCATTTAGAGAATTCCTAAAAATTCCTTTACATAACTTCAGTATTTCCATTTAGGTATCAACAAATTTGAATAAATATAAAGAAAATTAAGTATTTTAGATACTCTCATTATTGAAACACATTTTTAGCAAGAAAAACATCGTCTAGGTCCTAATCTATAAATATTAATCGTATACACCATTTGTTAGAAATAACTAAACGTCTTTTCTTTCTCTCGTCCGTCAGTGGTCATTTTGATTTTTAGTTTCGTCTTACTTGTTCCGACTAAAAACAAAGCTTCTTCGTTGCAGAAAACGCATCGTCCGGAAAAACGTCCCGTCAATGAAGAGGATAATATTGTTTTCAATTATTTTATAAATATCTTGGCTACATAGTGGCAATTTTCTTAATTGATGTTATTGTTATAACATATATACTTAATGTCCATTTGGTAATTGTCCGTCTGGATCCTCTGAAAGAGAGTGTGTCAAAATTCTCAGGAATTAAAGTCTTCATCGTATAAGTATAATATAGTATCTTTTGCTGTACTCTATTATAGTCAATTAGAGAAATGAAATGGTTAAAAATAATAATTGTAGAAAATAAATCTGAACAGTAATACAAAATAACAGTGGCATTGCCAGAATCCTGATTTAAGTGGTAAGGGCAATAATTATTTTTAAAAATATTTATTATATTTATATTGAGGTGTTCCTGTGTGATAATACAAATTTGTACGTATATATATATATATATGTATCTTACTAAATCATGCTAATATATTTGTTGCTATTGATTTAAAAATGCACTTAAATAATCTAAATACTTCTGTACTTATTAAATATTATAGTGTTATAAATGTTTAAGATTTTATACTTATTTTAGTAAAGAGAGGGAGAAGTAGTAGCGAATTTTATTAATGATGAAATATACGTCAACATTTTATAAAATTAAACAAAACTATATTTCACATAAAAAAAAAAAAAAAAAATGAAAAAAATGAATTCACAATACTTGGTTTATAATTAACACATAATAATATTTTTAAACGTTATTTTTAACTTTCGAGCCTTCACGTTGTTAACTAATGTGTCCAATTTGTATCACCGGAAATGTTGGTATATAGTGCGTACTTAAATATTGAATATGTGTTACTAAAGTTTTATTTTTGAACGGTTTATCTTTTTATTAATATCTTAATATCAATTTAAAATCAATAAAATACAAGATTTTTTGCAGCGAATTTTATAATAATGTCATTTTTAAATTTTATTTCATTATTTTTTCGTGCACGAAATCTCCTCAGATGCCGCTTGCTGCGACACGATTTTGTCACGGGACCTTAAAAGTTTTTTTTGTAAAGCCAAATATTTTTTTCTCAGGCGCTCTAGTATTGGTATTTTTCTATTATATTATACATAAATTATGCAAAAACATTTTTACTTTGTACAGATATTATATTTTATCATCAAAGCGTTAACAATAAATTGTTGTTTATTAATTTATTATTATTATACTACTTATACTCCAATAAAGGTACCTAATAAACATACAATTAAAGTTACAAATTAAATTACCTTATACATTTTCATATGATAAGAGGAATTTGTTATTTAATTTAAATAACAATATTATATAGTAGGCTTACAAATTATGAAATTATACGAAAGGCACGGAACCCCAGTAATGGCAGGGCCCAGGGTAGCTGCCCCCTCTGCCCTACCTTCCCGTCACCGCCACTTCTATATAATATATATACATATATACATAATATCACGATTGCTGTACATGATATAAATAAATATTAGTGATAGTTTGAACCGTGATTTTTGAATTTCTACCCAACTTGAACCAAACCTCAAAGTAATTTTTACCGAACCGAATCAAACTTAGAAAACTTTAAAGTCAAACGTGACCTCTCATTTTTTTTTATAAAGAATTTAAAAATGAAACGGCCAAACACCGTAGTGTAGTTCAGGTAGCTGAATTTTACCGAATTTTTCATTTAATGGTTATGATTTTTCAATCAGTTTAATATGAAAATTTACAGTGAAAAAAAGTGTAGAATGTAAATATGGTTTTATCAGCAAAACAGCCGCGGAAGCGAAATATTTCTATAAGTTTTCCAAAATAGAGTTTTCCGTTATACTAAGTGTGATAAAAAAAAATAAATCAAAACTGGTACGCGGTCTGCAGTCCGCGGTCTCCAATAGTTTAATTCCTGAATACTTATATAGTCATTATTATTAATAACACCGACATTTTTTAAAAATAATTTTTGAGTAATTGAAAAATTGCGCCAAAATAAAAAAGGTATGTTTTTTCAGACAGCTATTTCGCACCAAATTTACCCGTGTAAACATTTTAAATTAACGACTTGGTTAATTTCGTAAATTTTAAAGACATCGACGTATAACGTATAGTAAAATTATTTTTATAAGTCGATCGCAGTGTAGAATGTCTGATGAAATCACACTGCGATCGACTTATAAAAATAACTTTACTATACGTTATACGTCGATGTCTTTAGAATCAGACATTCGTCACGTTACACTAAATAACTATGATTTAAATACAATTGTATCAATTGTTATTCAATTGATTATTATTCGAGAAAAAAATGTATTACTTTATTACGATTGTACCAGGTGAATTTGGCGCAAACGGGCTGTACCCAAAACGAATCCTTTTTTTTTTTTTTTTTTGGCCCAAATAGGTAACCCCCGTCACGTGGACACCAGTTCCAGCCATATCCCGGAAATTATGTAACCGTTACCCACTCGCTGCTCGCGTGCGCACACTCGGCGAGCGCTCGGGCAACAGCAACGCGAAAACGATTCGTATCCGCCCCGGGCCGTTGCGCGCACCGAGCGTATCGTATCCGCCATCGGACCGTTGAGGTTTCGCGTTCGGTGTGTTTTTGTACGATCAACCGCTGCGGATTCCCAACGACAAACGAACACACGCGTGCTCGGAATTTTCGCGTGCGCTGCGCAAAACGCGATCGATAGTGCGACGAGACGACGACAAAGACGTGCGCCGCGCGCGTACCGTATTGTTTCGACGAAATCCCCCCTGCCTCCCCCCCAAAAAGCGATTCGGCCGGGCAAAAGTCCGCGGTCCCATTGTTCACCGTGAGCCATATCGCGAGCATACGAGCGAACGACGGTGACGGGGGCGCGTGCGTCCGGAAACGACGTCATTGAAATTGATGATTTTCCCATCGTCACGTTGCGATTGCCGTAACACTACGGGAAAACCGAGCCGCGCGCGCACGCGATTTCAACGTACGTTGTACCCGTACGCTTGCGCGCGGGGGGTGCCAGAGGTGTGCCCCCGGGCGCCCGCCGAAACGTTGTAAACGGGGCCGCCGTACGGTTGAAGTCCAAAAGTATGGCGCCCGTGTTTCAACTGATGTTGATCGAATCGAATGTGATCTATTCTAGAATATTTGGCAAAAAATGAATAAATAAATAAATAAACGATGTTTCGTAATGGAAGAATTGGAAAAAAAAAAAAAAACGAAATATTTCAAATGTTCGTGCAAAACGTTTTCGTGATAACGTAACAGCTACGATCGACGACAAAAGCTCGAATCGTAAACATGAACTGAAGCTAACTGAAACGGATGTACAAAGTTCAAAGAAAACATATTCGTCGGGACTAACATACCGCAATACCGAATAAAAAAATTATGTAGTTATGTTTGTTAAATTATTTATACGTTACAGTTTATTGAATAGGCCTACACGTTTTGTTAAAATACCGACCAAGAGTGTTGTAGGTGTCCCCTGAAATACAGGTCTGCTCGCGCTTACCCTCTATTCGCACGTGCGTTGGGGCTCGACGGAATGATGCGCGTGGTGTCACGTCGCGCGTAGGGAACACTTTTTACCCCCACATTATTCATAATCATCACGGACCGTGAGCTCTTGTAGTTAGTCACTGCTCGTTTCGTTTTCACCATCAACCCAACTGCTGCGCATTATTTTCCTGCACAATTCTGATGTTGAACACGTCTTAGCGTTAGGTGTATCATTGAAACGTAATCCGAATTGTTTCCTTTCAGTTCGTCCAATTAAACGTTTATCATAATCCTCACATTCAACTTTGTTAGATATCCTGCTCTCTTCCACCCCGCTGTTATGTCTTCTCACTACGGTTTTGTCTAACGAATTTCGTGTTCATTTGCATATTATTGTTCGAATTCCGTTTTCAACTACCAATTGATTTATGCACTAAGACCGTTTGCGTTCCCCGAGTGAATTTATAACCGAAATGTTTTGTAACTTTATCGAAGAAAATAAATATACGTACGATGAAACTTTTCATTATTCGTTTATTACCATATTTATGAACTAATTAACTTTTTGACGAAGTTAGGCAAATCATTTGTTAAAACAATCGTTGTTTACATAAGGCACATATAGTAACAAAAAAAAAAAATTTCGTTGCAAGTGGCGCTTAATTATTACAAATGCAAGATGATACTTTAAAAACAACTTTAGTAAATTTTTAAAATCTTTTAAAATCTTAAATAAGTATTAACAACTAAATACGTATTATTAATTAACAGTTTATTTATTTCTTTATCATATAAAAGTGTCTTTGATATTATACCTTCTATGTGCGTGTATATAGATATATATAATATAATATATTATATATACAGTAGCGTATTTTCACGTGTGTCTGGTTATCAACCTTCAATTCCCAAAAGAAAAAAAAGGTTCAAAAGTCATAAATGACTTTCTACAAAGGTACAAAGAAAGAGAACATTCATTTGTACTTAAAATAATAATAGAATAGTGTAGTTATTAACTCATGTCTTATATGTATTTTTTATAATATTATAAAATAACTTAATTTTTAGAATAATTTAAAACCCCAGCACAGAAAAAAATTGAAAATATGCCACGTAAATATATATATTTAAAATACAACATATTTATTTCAATGGTAATCATAGTTTAAAATTAGGTACAATTAAATTGCTGTAATAAAAAAGTTAGGTAAACTTTTATATTATAAAAAAAAAGTCCATTACACAACAATTATGATAATGTAAAAAATAAAAAATATTAGGGATATTAGTAACAAAGAGAACAAAGGGTAAATTGAACAACGTGTATATGTATATGTGCAATTTATAGACAATAATTGAAAAAGATATACTTATATAATGTACAACAACAAAAAATGATATATTATGTTATTACACACGAAGTAAATTTATTTTATTTTTGACAAATATAAATTATTAATGCAATTTGTCTGTGGTAAAGACTAAAGAGATATTTTATCATAGTTTTAAAAATATTGTTAACACGTCCAACTATTTTGGTGATAATCAGTAAAAATTGTCACAGAGATAATGACAAAACTAAAAAAAAGTTTTCAAGCAAATTAATTGCTAAATAAAAAATGTCTAAATTCTTAAATTAATGTGGAAAAAGTCCATCGAAATTGGTTTCAAAATGGCCAGTCCGTAGTAGAAAAAAAATAATGATAACTATATCATCGAGAAGTAATATTTGTTTCATATTACAGTTTTAATACGTAATTTTTTTATGCTTATTATAATACGAATTATTATTCGAAAAATAAATAGTTAATAAACACTGATGATATTTTTTTTCGAAACATTATTAACTCAATTTATAATATCTGCTTTAAAGTATATTTGTCATAACTAAATATACAACGATAATCATTTAATAACTATTAATTATAACATGAATCATTCAATTGGAAAAAAGGGCATATCCATAATTTTTATTAATTCGAATTTTTACAGATTTTTGTTTAAGTTCAATAAATACACTGATAAACACTTTATAATATGTAAACAAGGTACATGTCAAGTTTATTGGTATATTATAAGTATAAAATGATCATGGAAGTTTGTATTAAATGTAAAAAAAGAACAAATCTTGGACGTATGTCCTTCATGTCTAGTATAGTTATAATATACAGTAGAAGCCGCTTATTAGAAACACTTTGAGACCAAGGTAAAATGTGTCAATTGACCGATTGTTTCTAATAAGTGATTGGTTTGATTTGTACTATGAAAAAAAAAATGAAAAATATATGTATGTATATTGTATAATTTAAAAAAATATGTAAGTATATGTATTGTATAATTTAAAAAAGTATGTACATTTGTATAGGTATATTATTCAAAATGTGTATCTATTGAAGTTTGTTTTTTTTTGCGCTGAGCAACTCCATGACCATATATTCATATGCGTAATGCTTCTCAAAACCTACTATATCCGTATGGTGCTGGACGGCTCTCCTGAAGACACTTAGGGCTTTAACAATCTCTTTGTATGATGGGGGTGCAAGGTTGCCTCACTGTTTTCTTCTTCATCATCAGTATTGGCGTGTTCAATTGTTTGAGAATTCATTACCGCATTACAAATCTCTTCTTCAGTTCGAATTTTCAGTACTTCTGTTTCGAACTTAAATCTTGACGTTTAGACATTTTTAGATTTACATAAACATTTTATTTAAAATTATTTATTTACAACAAACATAACAACAGCAAAAATAAGATTAAAGTACATTGGTTATCGCCGGATAACTGGTGTAAATCTTAACTGATCTTCGCTTAATTGTTTCAAATAACCGAGGTGATGTTTCTATAATCCGATTTATTTTTAAAGTTCTAATATACGGCCGGTCTGTCCCGGAACATTTTGTTTCAATAACACGATTGAATCAATTATCCGTGTTTCTAATAAGCGGTTTCTACTGTAGTTATTTTATATGAATATATATATATATATATATATATATATATATATATATATATATATATATAAATGTGAGAATGTTTAAATTTCTAAAATTGTTCAAAAGAGACAAAAACTTAATGTATTCCAAAAAAATTTAAGGAAAAAATTGAAAAAAAAAATCAGAACAATAAACTTATTTTTTTTCAATATATTTTGTGTGTCATGATTTTCTTTTTGTACATTCGATTTTTTACAAACTGCAATTTTTGCAAATAGAACGCAAATAGAACGCATGTCTAAAGATTCAAAAACATTTTATGATATGTAGTTTTATAAAATTTCATAAAATCTTCTTAGAATTTTATATTTCATTGTAATTTCTATATAATAAAAATTTTTCAAATTTTTTCTAGAGATATTAGGTTTTTTGTCTCTTTTGAACAATATACGAGTTCTGGACATGTGCCTTTCTTGCATTTAGTGATTCACATATTGTAAAGAGCTTACCCGGATGATCAAATATTGATCTTTTCTTACTTATTTCACCATGTAAAACGTCGAGAATCACTATTAATAAGAGTTTTGTTATCTTATAGTTGGGGAAAAAAAATTTTGCCTAACTTTTTTAATATGGAAATATTTGTACACAATTAACCGTTTGCTAAATGATCACTCAGTAATGGTACACGTGCGTTATGGACATATTAGATACGAAAGGACCATCGGTCGATGTACAGAAATAGTGTAAGACATACCTAAATAACACAGTATAAATATATTGGTCATGATTGTTGGAAAATTGCATGAAAAAATGTCGGTTGATCCAAGGAGAGGTGTTTGTCTAACATTTAACTTCTTAAGCGTTGAATATTGTAGGTCGTTGGCCGTATTATGGAAAAAATATCGTTTATCGGCAATGAAGATTCTGCCGATTAGAATTGTTGAAGAGTACTCGAAGACCAAAACTAAGGTATGAAATTAAATGTATTATATTCAAATATTTTTGAATGCATTTCTTCAAGTGGAAGTTTATCAATAAGCTGTGTAACAAAGCTAAAATAGTGAAGTGAGAAAATATAAATGAATACAATACATTGATCGTAAAATGTTTTATGGTGATGACATCTATGAAAAGTTTTAACGAACTTCGAATCGTGTCACACATTCCGACCTGTTCCTACTCGAGTCAGGTCCTTGTACTTTCGGCTGTCGTTATTGGATTGGTAGTGGGGTAGCCGGGTCGAGATGATGAAGGTAAAATGGGAACCAAATCAGTGTTACATTAACATGAAAGGACCCGATCGGCTCGCCACATCTCATATACAAATGTGGAGGTGCAGTAAATAATGGAGCACTGACCACTTATTTCGTCCTAAGAGACTCAAACGTAAAGCGCGTTTTTGAAAGGGTACGGGAATTTGTATTTAAGAAACGTAATTAGTGTTATTCAGCTTACCGTTTCAAAGAGCTATAATATGGATGACGATATCTTGTGGCACTGTATGGATGAGACGAGGAGTAGACTTACAACATTGTAATAATACTTTTTTTAATGTTTAAACGACACAGCCGTGTACCACCCGGTCAAGACTCGCGCACCCATTGCACCACCTTAATGAATCCTTTATGAGTTATAACAAAAGCTGCTCGCCTGAACCGAGAAAATACACTATCGATTATTATATAACATGCACTCGCTTTAGCCTGACTGAACGTCTCGGCGCCGTTTTTATTTTTATTTTTTTATTTTTGGCATTGATACTAATGCTGTCCAAAAGTTACACCTAATTCTCTATATTTATTTTTTGTTTATCACAGCCGTTTCGGTGAAGATTTAATACGCCACGTCCCTATAATATGTATGGCGGCGCTCTGTTTATACGCGCGCGTATCGCTACCTATATTGACAAATGGACCGTTAGAGCAGTCTCTTCGCCGGAACTGCCGTAGAAAACGCCCAGAACAAAACAAACACAGACACCGTTTTTTCTACTCCTTTAAGTATATCATTGTAAGTAGGCGTGTTTGTGTGTGTGCTCGTGAGTACTTGCACGCATACACATACATATATATGTTTATATAAATATATACGTATATTTCTTATATCCCAGAAAACGTTTCCAAGTTGAACAGTCTGAAGTCGTTGTTGTGTACAAAAAAATAGCATGTAAATTATGTTTATTGCCTGTGAAAACGGGGTGCATGACTAAAACGAAAAAAAAAAAAATATGTATATAAATAAAATGGGATTTATTTATTTGTTTTTTTTTCCACCGCCCTTCGCGCAGTGCGTTTCCTATCCTCTGCAGTAAAAATATGCGAAACGGCTTTTCGGCAAACACTACTTTTTTCATTTTTTTTTTTTTTTCATCTACACATTATATACTGGTCGACAAGAGCTTTTAGGAATCATATTGTGGATACTGCTGCGGAGTTCTATTTTTTGTTTTTAACATTTGGTTTGGATGTCACGATTATCATCAATGTTTTATGACCTTTGTATTTTGCTCGTAATACGAACAGCGAGCTCTGTTGTTGACAGCAAAGTATTACGAAGCAGCGCGGAAAAATTCATGCGAAACAACCGCCGATGCGTCGATAAGGACAATAGTATTACACAATTATCGCGTAAATAGTAGAATAAACTGGTGAATATATATGTAACTCGTTTTACGAAAGCTGAATCTCAAAGCGAAATCAATTCCGTACGCAAATTTTCAGCTATTATTAAGAACGTGTAACTGTATTGAAAGTTTGTCTTTATTTTGCGATTTTCATTTTTAATCTACACGTGGATCGACGTGTTAAACAGTTGTCGGGCAGTAATGTTGTATGTTTCGATGGGAGTTTGAAATAATTTCAATACGTTTACTGGAACTTTTTCCGTTATATTTAAAATGTTTTTTTTATTATTTTATTATTCTTAAAAAAATACATTTAAAACTCTTAAGTCAAAGAATAATGAATTCCGAATGATTTACGTCATTGCAAACCGTAATTATACACACTGTCGAAAAACGGATAGTACAAGGGGAAAAGGCAAATTGATTTAATAAAAAAGTTTATATACATATTTACGCGGTAAATTAAAATTTTAACGACTTGGCAAAACTTGAAAATCGTATTAATAAATCATTTTGATTGATTTCGGGACGGTAAGCCCGTACCAACACTATTACTTATATTTCATTTCGACCGAACCATTGTAATTGGTAAGCCGTTGCTGGTGTGGTCTTTGGGGAATTAGAAAAAAAAAAAGGAAAATATAATTTAATCACTTGTCGTTTTCAAACAAACATATCCTGTTTATCGCATTAACGAGGCTTGCAACGAAAAATAATGACAGCAGCTTAGTTCCATAAAAATTAGCTACAATTAGAGTAAAATCTCATTTTCAGGATATATTTTTATTTATTTATTTTTTTTTTCATATAGCGCGCGGTATCATCTATTCCCTTAGCGCTCCTCCCCCAACTTCCGCTGCAGCACCGGATAGCTGCTGCGGTGTATTAACCGAACTCTTCTATATATTGCCCTCCAGTGAGACTTTGCCATCCTGTAACAAAGTTATTGTTATAACGACATAACGCAGTGAAAACCTACGGTCGACTTTTATTATCGCAGCCCTCCATTAAACCCTAGTAGTTTATTATTATTATTTTTTTTTTTAATTTTCTTTTACATTATCTCCGACGAATCGTACCTCGTTGCTAATCGATGGAATACCTTTCGACCAATTCCTAATAAATATGTGTAGTGAAAATATGAATTTAATGGCTATGAAAATATCACGAACATCAGAGCCACGGAGCTATAAAATATGTTGATATTCAACGATGGCGGAAAAGGCAACTAGGTCAACGGGTAAAAGTTTATTTTTGTTTGAATTTTTTCACGACAATCGTGAAAGTTCGGAAAATTACATTATTAATATTGTTCGGGGACCACAAGCTCGGATTCGCAAATTCACGCAGAACAACAACACATTGATGCGGGATTTAATTATGTCCCAAAAAACCATTCTCCCAATGTATTCGTGGAAACAATAGGCAACATAACTAGTTATCGTTTTAAACTATAACTAAAATTATAACTATAAAGTACAGATAAAACATGGATGGGTATCTATTTTGAAAATTAAATGCGTATGATTTCGATAAAGCGTGCCACATATACGCGCACATTCTGGTACCTATTACGAAATGTTGCAACGTCACAGAATTTGAAACAGCTAAGTCTACACGGACTACAACTGATATATAATAATAAAGTATAATTTTACGAATTATACACGATTAAGGTAATTAAAAAAAGAAAAATGTTAAAATATAATTTTACGCTGTATATGTATAGAATATAAAATGTGAAAGATTACTTTTAGTGTAGTCAGTCAATACTCAGTTACGCAAAATACATGCATTGCCATCTATTATTTTTGAAATTAACTATTGTAGAAAATGTACTTAATAATTAATTTCATAATTCACTTTGTACAATGATTTTTAAAGAAAAATGTCAGTAAAGACAAATTTCAGCAGAGTTGTGAAGAAAAAATTAACAAAAAAATTAAAAATAAACAATATTATTTATTGAAACAGCGTATATTATAACATGTTAGCTATATCTACTTTTTTTCAATATCGAATAAATTATAATAAGAGCATTACAGAACACTTGCAAATTGAACATGATACGCTGTTGACCAGTGACGAAAAACAAATTGATCAAGCGCTCTCAAAACATTTGGTCGAAATTTGGTCGAATGCACTTTTAACATCCGAATACACTGGAACACCAATTATACGATCGAAATTGACGATATTGCGTTGCATCAACTATGTAAATATCAATGTGTGCAGCCATATAAATTAACCGTCAAAATACCTATGGGTATAGTTTTATCAATATTGACTGGAAAACAATATTGTCTATGTAGACGTTTTAGTTTTTTAATAATTATTTAGCAATATTTTATTTTATATAACCGTATGGTAAATAAAATTAAAAATTATACTTAAACATATACATTTATGTAAAATTTTGAACAACTGAGATGGGCACATAATTATATATTTTAATTTAAACGTAATTAATAAAAATTATATTTCATAACCATGAATATAAACTTTAATTCTTAAATAAATTAACTTAAAATTATCTTACTAATTTTTAATGAGAAATATTACATATCATAAATATATATTGTTATAGTTTAAATAAATATTTATTAATTTTAATACACATTTTGAAATTTTTAAAAAAAATTTTGATTTTAAATTGCTGTTGCGTAATTATTCGGAGTTATCACAATGTTATCGGACACACTATCGTAACAATCGAACCGAACGTTTATTCAAATCAACCGATTGCGGAATGATCACTTAACACATAGAAATGTTGCATAATATTTCACCAAAGTATGGCTTGACACGATTTTCGTTGTTATCAAATTAATTAACTGTGATGTTTCGGATATCAATAATAGCTAGTACTGTCATACTAGACTTTCGAGAAATAGGCAATAGATTCAACTTGACAGAATGATGGAGCAAGAGAAACAGAGAGTGAGAAAAAGAGATAGAATGAGGGTGATTGGGAAAACATTTTTTATCCCTCAAATTCAATTAGTGTGATTCGGTGCATGTTTAATTTAATTTCGAAAACTCGTTTTAGAAATTAAAAAAAAACTGTTTGGGTTCGGTTAATAGGACGTACTATAATAGTTTAAAACAAAATAATAGGAAAACCTGAAAGTTTAACTGTTCGAAAAAGAATAATTCTTGTTAAACACAATTTAATTAATGATTTAAAAACGGCAAAAAACATTAAAAAAAAAAAAAAAAAAAACCATTAATAATAATGTCGTTTATTATTCATGTACTCTAAGATCAATTTTATGAGTGTTTTAGGGACATTTATTTTTTTGTCACGTACGAATGTGTCATTTACGGATTTTTATAGCACATGTCACACTTCAAATTTAAGTCGTTACTATACATAAATAATTCAATTGTATCGTTTCTCACATAACATTTTACGCTTGTTCCTTTGATACCGTTATTTACTGATATAATAATGATCCTAGTAATTTTTCAGTGTATTTTAATATTTTCTTATTGTTGCGTTCATTTTTTGTTTAAGGAAAAGTGCAGAAATTGTCTGATAATTTGATGTATTGTGTAAACAACAATCGTTACACAAGGAAAGCAAGAAAACATTTTCACATCTACAGATAAAATTTGTTTTTTTCAGTTGATGCTTTTACAAAAGTTGAAAAACAGAAAACTTGGGATATGTTTGATCTTAAAAGAACTCAAGAACTGTCACATGGTCTTAGATCTTTCTAACATAGTTTTAAAAAGTCGACACATGTTTTATGAAAATATTAAAAGTATTTTCCATTTCTAGTTGTTTTATCAACGAACTAGGTGAGAAATTATTTATCAAGTCTGATTGAGATACAGCATTATACATCATAGACAGAAAAATTAAATTTATCAATTTTATAAATGATCGTGGTTTTAAGTTGAAGTACTCTAAATCAGTTGAAGACAATCAGATAAAGTCAAAGTTGAAAAAAATATGCAATTTTAGATGTCTCATATTTTTTAAATCTAATTGTTAAACGAATATCTAAAAAGCTCAAAGAAAACTATGTATGCTGTTCTGCCATTTTTATATCCTATATTTTTGAAGCAGTTATTTTATCTCATTTATTAAGTCATTTATAGTGTATTTAACTTTATTATAGTTGTCTACATATTAAAATTTGGTGTGATTTAATATGACGGTATAATTATATACTTAGATATGATGGTTGGAGACTTTGGAGAATGACATGAGGGCTGTCGGTGTGTGCAGAGGAGATGTGATTGACCGAGTAAAGTGGAGGTGTAGGACAAGGGTGGCCGACCCCAAATAGTTGGGAGGAAGGCGAAGTAGAAGAAGAAGAAGAAGAAGAAGAAGATATAATTATATACTTAAGTATCCACTATAGTATGTATATAGTATCTATACCGCGTTCCAATGTATTAGATTAATTTGCATATGGCGTATTGATGTATGTTTGACGTTTCTCCGAAAAATGATGCTTAAAAAAGTATTTTATAAATATTTGTATGTACATAGTATGTATTTAATTAAAAATGTACAAATACTTAACGCGAAAAATACTTTTTAAAAAAAAAAAAGAAAAATGAAACCATGAATTATTATGATTCCGTGTATATCCGTTTTCATTCGTAGAAAACTAATGCTGTTTTATATTCATATGATAATCAAATCCCAATTTAGATTTCGAAGGAAAACGAAGACCGTAATTGTAGATTGTAAAATGACGGTGTTTTACTTGATTTTTGTTTCTTTATTTTTTCGAATAGCAATGAATTCTCAGTTAATACGAAACGTTAAATTTTAATTAAGACAAGTTTTAAGAAATCGGTATAATGCAATGCATTTCTTCTTGAGTGTGAAATCGAAGCGTTCAAACACTAAACTTCGTAATTCAATAGAAATGTAATCATGTGACGGTTGTATGGCCAACAGTACGACTAATTAATGTTAGTGGTGCATGTGTTGATTTTGCGTACTTAATATTTCATAAAACGTCTGCCTGACTTATAATGTTTCTCTAGTGTAATGATGTTTTAATAGTAGCAGGTTATGGCTTTAAATAGTCAACGATTAGATAATTAACAAACAATCGTAAAATATAAAAAGCTCAAAAACGAAAGTAAATAGTGTTATAACACACAATAAAATGATATGCATATACGGGATAGTAACAAAAAAAATCAAAGCTAATATTACACTATGTGTAATAACGCACGATGTTAAAATCTCATTTTAATAAATGTTTGTGTTAAAAAAAAAAAATTCAAAACAATATAGTATACTATTTTAATTAAATTTAATCATGTTTACAATAAGCAAATGTACTATTGTAACAGCGGAAACGTAGGATTACATATGAGATCGTATTTATTCATCGATTCAAAAAAAAATAATACATTTATTAATAATTACTAACAGTATTCACTGAAACAAAAATTAAAAATTAAATACAACTTTTAATATTGTTTGTTAAATATATAATTATATATTACATAATTATTAATTTCACAAAAAACCGAGTAGATGAATTTGTTGAAATCGATAAAATAATGTCTATATTACTATATTCATGGATTGTGTGATTTCACAGTTGAGATAAAACATTTATTTGTTTATATATTATATGTAAGTCTGTTTTTACATTTTGTGCGTACATATATTTTTAGGTTCTAAGTGTGAAACTAAAAATTTATTTATCTAAAAATAATAAGTTTCTATGTATGTGTATTTTTTTCGAAGAAGTAGAGTTTCAAAAGTGTTTTGTAAATCTTTAAAACTGTAAATTTCATCTACTTTGTATACTGAATGACCATTTACAAAATTATGTAAAAAATGTTTTATTATGTTTTCAAAATGTTACAATTACGATAAAATATTTCAACAATTATATTATACTGTATATCTGTATCTGTATCTGATGAATTTAAAAAAAAAAATAATTCTCAAAAACTCGAATTACTATTTTTAATTTTCTTAACTTCATAACAATCGTTAAAATAAAAGATTTTAATTTTTCTGGACAAACGTGGATGTCAATATTTTAAATTGATATTTAAATGCTTCGACAGTTTATAACTCTATAGAATTTCACACAAGTATTTATACTTTTTATCAATAGTACATAATTAATGTTGATTATAATGGCATTAAAACTATGATCAGAAGCTACATGTTTCGTTTCAATGTAAGTATCGAGTATTAGTTTATACAATATAAACTGTTAAACTATAAATTCTCTTTTGTAATTTTTCAACAATCTTTAAACACCGGAAATAGTAGAGTCTCTATGACCAAATTTAATCTAAATTACTTTGTTATATATTCCTAAAATAAAATGAGAGGGCTCTAACACAAATGTTGGTAAATTATGAAATATAAACACTACCGTTATGCTAGTACTGAATTATAAACGTGAGATGATAATATATTGCTGAGATTTTAAAGCAGCTGTGATAAGATAATGCTTTATAGCTATATGTTGATTTACAAAAATATATTTATTTATTTTTTTTTAATACACTACCCGATAAACAGCTCAATTGCTTTTTGACCCCATATTCCAGTTAGTAGATGTAGATGCAGCGGCACTGGTTGTATCATATAATTTTAATATTTATTTCGAAAACTAAAAAGCATACATCTAAGCATTTCACGTTATTAGGATGTATTCCATAAAGGTTTCATTGTAGTGAAGTGGACAGATTTTGGATCAAGAGGCATAGCACAGCTTCACCAGAATGGAATTTCGAGTCTCGTTCCACGAATCGTAATTAAAATAAAATGTATTTGTCGATGATGAAAACAAAGGAGCTGTTGTTTTAACAACAAGTGTATTTGTTCCATATATTTAAGAAATCAAAATGAATCGACATTAAACCACTGTATCGGTTTTTATACACAAATATTAAATGTTGTATATATTAATTGTTTGATGCGGGGGAAGTGCTTATAAAAATACTTTTCTCTTTTTATTTACTACAGGTAGACCAGTGTTTACTAATCTTTTTATTATGGTGACCCACGAAATTTTACCGTATTGAGTCCTTTAAAAATTTAAAGATTTTGTATTCTTTTATGTAATAACATAAATGATAACTTTATAAAAATTGAATTTTATCTTATACTTTAAGGCAATGCTGCTTAACTCATTTCTGGTAAGTATAAATAATTTTTTGATGATTTTCTAGACATTAGTTTTCGAACAATGTGACCCATAGATTGGAAAATACTGTACTAGAAGATTATAATCAAAAAACTAATTACCAACTTGGGTCGGATTGTCATTGCCAAATTAGGCACTTTATAACGATGATTGTTGGTTATACTGATAATTTATGGTGTATGTGTACACTGTCAAATACGTGGATTGCTTTTATCGTAGTTAAAGTTTTGGGTTAAAAACGGATAATATTGAGAAAATATTATTTTGAATCCGTGTAAATTAATCAATTTCGTCAACAAGCACTTTCTTAAAATAAACTGAAATTTTGTATACATATTGAAGAAAACAGTTTTCAATAAAATCTATGACTGCTCAAACGACCAATAGTTAAATTTCACGAACATCACGAATACCAATTAACTCATTTAACTTTTTTACCATAATATATTTTATTTAAAAATTAATAAATTCACACAAAACATTGACAGTGGAAAATGAGATACTCGAGTGCAAGAATGGACGAATAGTCGAACGATTCGAAGTTGAATCTTCAGTTTTTTGTTAGGATTTCTATATTTATACGAATTCATTGTGACAGATGTTTTTAACCCGCCAACTAATCTCTATACTGATATTTATACAACGTTCTATTGGGTCTATTTTTGAAATAAAATCAATTTCTACATAGATTTGTATCCAATAACGAAATTTGTGGTTATGTTCTCTAGATAGTGCACTTGCAATTCATATATCGACACGTTTGTGTAGTTTGTATATTATTTATTGTCCTAATCTTATGTGTGTACGCGGACATTCATAAATAAAATCTATTTGAAACTTATGAAAGTATTTTATTTTGTATAAAGTTAACAAACCGTCAAACAACTCGTAAGCTTACCCCGCCCGAAACACCGCGGTTATCGGTTTCATAATGTATGTATACAATAATAAATTATTTAATTGTCAGCCTTAAGATGTTTATATTTTTTCATACGATATCGTGTGGCTTTTGAGTCGAATTTCGTGTTCGATTACTCAATGATGATATAATTTATAAGGATTGTCATGTGTATATATATAAATGTGTGTATACTATATGTTTAAGTATATTGATGGAATAGAATTACGCTGGAAGCGGAGGTTAACGAGGTTCTTATTAAACTTTTATAACTGTCGATAACTAATTCTGGGTACGTGTACGCAACTTCTTTCACACGAAAATCGCCTTCCTCCTTTCGACCTATTATGATAACGTTGTTTCCTTTATTCGTCTGAAAATAACTGTATTTTCTTCGACCGCGGTTTCACGTTCAACATTTTTGAGACGCGTTGTATAAACATTTATTATATTTGATATCTTATTAAGACTTATAACGATACCGATTCGAGTAACAGCGCTTATAGACAGTGATAATCTTGTTCGAATATATCTGATATTGGAATATTTATCGGCGAAAAAAAATGTTATTTGTATATTATGAAATATCAAATTTTATGATCAATTATCAGGCATCTAATTTTAGATTGTCGTTTACTTTCGTGCTGAATGGTACCATCGCGTTTTTTTTCTATACGTTGTTTGGATGTTAAGCAGGGCCGTCGTCAGTGAGGAGAGAGCAACCATTTTACCCCAGGCTCAGTCAAGGAAAATTTAAAGGTAGCCCACTTAAAGTCCATATTGATTAGATATATTCGATGTATTATGTATTATTTCTATTTTTCTTCATGAAATATTAATAAATCTTATTAAATAAAACTAAATTGAATTTATAGTTAAACGCTATTGTACAAGCTACATGTTCAGTGATTCTAATTTCGAATATAGTTATAATTGCAATTATAATTGTTATTGTTTGATAAATGACATAATTTTATCCAAATGTACATAAAAATTCGCTATCGAAAATATCGCGACAATATTCAAGTTCTTATGTTCTATGGCTATTTATGAATTATCTAGGAACAAATTACATTTTTATGAAATATGGTAACTGGTGATATATTGATGAGAAGTTATTAAAAATGTTATTCGTTGTATCGATGCATTTAAATGACCTCGATTGGTAGAGGTTCGGTAAATTATATTTATCAATATTTTGCAAACTTGGAGTATATTTTTTTGTAATAGTTACTTGTGTATTATTATGATGATTGAAAGGCCTTCAAATTAACTTGTCCCAGACCCTATAGTCTTTAGGACGGTTTTGGTAGCAAGTGACTACATTTCATAAAAAATGGAATTTTTAGAAAGTAAAAAGAGTTCAATTTAAGCGGTCTGTTAGTTTTGTAAAAATGAATACATATTTATTTATAAGATAATTTTGAAACATATGATTATTTAAATTATAACTGAATAATGATGGTTGAATATTATTATTTCGAGTTCGTTTGTGTTGCGATTAAATCTATAAATTACGAGTAGTACCTAATACATAAATATAACCGCAGCAGATGTGGCCATTGGTCTAACAGTGCCTTACATTATTACGCACAGACATTATGAATCATGCTTAACTTAATGACAGTTTATATTTTGTTATACATACGAATTGGGTTTATTTTTTTTTTAAAAAAGTTATAAGACTATGAATTGCATTCAGATCCGGACTGAGAGTTTCGTTTAAATGTGCGTATCAGATGATTTCCACTCGATCTCTCTGATGGTATGACGGCATTGCGAAATAAATTATTGTTCGAGCGTTTTCCGAACGTTTATTCAATAAAATAATATACGCGTTCATAAGATCCAACTTTGCTGTTATTTGTCTTCGACATTTACACGTTATTTCTTTGAGAAATTGGTTACGTCAAACTCGTTGTAACAAAATATGCATTATATCTTATCAACACATATGCAACGGATTGACGATTTACGCTCGGTACCATTACGTGAATAAATCTACAATATTCATATGTACCTATACTTATTTTGACGGAAACTGCGACATCGGAAATCAAATCGGTTCACATACACTACACTGATAAATGCGGTATCCGAATTCGGTTCGAACGGGATTCTTGGTTTTTTTACCGTATAATTACTATGTCGACGAATGACTTCTGACCGAAGGCAAGCATGTCATGCAGATCGCGTAATTATTCGTGCATGCCGATGCAAGAGTTATTTTACATTCGTGTTTTCGATCAAGTTAATATTCGCAGCGAAAACGCGTACAACTATTTGTCGGCGTGTGCAAATCAAAAACGTCTACACTGCATAGTCAAACAATAACTTTATTTATAACGTTTTCATTTTCCATCTCAATGTATCGAGAAATATTGACAGTTTCCCTTATTTGATCAATGTACCTCTACGCACGCAGTCCTATTGTTCTGTTAAATATAATATAATATTATGTAGAGATCATTTTTCACCAAGTTGAACGCATTTCATTTGATTTTATTTTTTATCGTTTTTTTTCTTTTGCAGAAATATTTGTTTTCAATCAGGAGGGCATTGATTTTTCCTATGGAAATACATTACGTCTTTTATAAATTACGTTTAAATGTAAGATCTATTATGTAACTATTTTATTTATATAAAATTTGACCACGCGTTATTAATTTATGCGCGCGCAGTATGTCCATCTAGTTCTCCAGCGCAATATAATTATAATATTCAGCCGTTCTACAAAATTAACTTTTCTAATGTGTATGAAATTTATTCTAGGGTATTATTTTTTAAATTAGATGATTTTTATACTTCTATTATCAATGCTATTAAGAACTCGCGAAAAAACAGTTCTGGTGTAAACGTTTATTACCCCCATTTTATCCAATACAGAAAATCGTGGTAACATATTGTCTTTTTCAAATTGATTTTTTTACGGTTTTCGTGATGATAATTATTTTTTTTGCGTCATTAATAACTTATTGTGAATAAATTGAGTTTTTTCTAACTTTTGTGAAGCTGAACAGTATATTTATACGTTTAGATATCGATAATGAAATTGCAAAATATTATTTGTACACAAAAAATAAAAAAACATTTATAATATTATTGTTTTATCCTGTTGATATTAGAAAATAAATCAGTTTGTAGTTTACTTTGCATTACACTGATAGAATTTCCTAAACTTAATTTTAAGTCACTTTATGTAGTTCATTATCACAAAAAATTAACAGTGTAATATGTATTTTCAACTTTTTGATGCAAAAATATATACTTCAACAGTGTATTGCATAAATAAAGATAGCGGAAATAACGTAAAACTAGTTATCAATTTGTAATAAAAGAAAAAAACGTTTAATAAATAAAATTGTTATAGTATAATTTTTATATAGTATGAAGATAATTTAAATTGTTTTTTGTTTTGGAAATAATTTCATTTTTTTATTTTTTTATTTGAAACACCATTTACGAGTTGTTACCATTACTAACAACGATTTTATTAACTGTTCTGTATCTTTTTTATAGTTACTATTATTATGGACATGAGCATATTATATTATTTTCGGCAATAGATTACTGTCACAAATGATTTACGTAATTGTTTATTGATAACATTAAAAAACACAATTATTTAATAAAATAATTAAATAAAACTAATATTAATAAATGGTTGACACACGTAAATTATTACATAAATAAATTGTTTACATATAGAAACTAACAAACAATTCTTTACTGATGTATTGTTGTTATACATTTTATATAGGTAGGTAGGATAGATAATAATTTTAAAATAAGATAAATAGATCACAGTTCTGAAAAAAAAAGTCTGTTCCTAAATTAAAATTTCGCAAAACATGTTTTAGAAAATAACCCAACAGCTCCGGTTGTAAGAAGCTTATATATTCTTCTATTCATATAGAAGTATAAATAAAATGGTTTCCTATCAGCATTTCTGTTAAACTTTTCTTGTATCTAATTACTTAATTTTTTTACCTGAAACCATACATTACAAAACTAAAACCCGTAAGGAATTTGACTTTTCAGAAAAAATGGAAAAGCTGGAATTTTGAAAATTTGGACAAGAATTGGCAAAAATTGAGTACTAATTATTGGCGCAAAAAAATAAAAAAAAAAATTAAAAAATTGAAAATTGGTGGAGCTGGAGTCACGTACGTCCACGTTGGTGATTCCTGTATAAAAGTATAGGCCGCCACACCACTGTGTGGTCTTGTGATGTCACTCGGCCATCTCTATTGTGTTCCAGCGCCTCAACGAATAAGAAAACAATTTTAAGTACCACCGTTAGTTAAATTAATGAACTATTTATTAAGCCAAAATAATTTTTTGTTTCATGGTCCTTTAATGTACCTATTCCTAATAAAAATTAATTTTAAATAGTCATTCCTTTAAAGATAAATTATCTCTATGCAAGACGACTAATTTTTCTCAATGTATCCCTTAATTTATTTTTTCATAATTATTCACGATATTATTGAATTTATACTCACCATATGATAAATTTTTAATTTGAAACCGATCGTGCACTACAAATATAGTAATACTCCACGCATTGCATTTTTGTATTAATTTCTGTATATAAACTATTTATTTATACATTAAAAAATATCTATACAAGAAGTTGACAATCCAAAACTTTTCGTAGCGAAACATAATATTATTGAATTCAAGTAGAATACAATGTTCTGCGTTAAAATCGTTTACTGGGATTGCGTTGAACAGTGAACACTTTTTCGAGGCTTATCATCTGCATCGGGCAGAACGAGCGCTGTACCCGAAAATCCGGTCTGAATACTAATGTTATTACGATCCGAGCAATTATGTCGGCAAAGCTTTCCGTGTATCCTTTCTCTTGGAATACATTATTTTACTCGGAAGACGACTTTTTATCTAAGGTCATTTCATTTTCCTGGATCCTTTAGTGAAAACACTTTTGCAATTTACCTTTTAACGAGCGCCAGATATAAAAACTACTTTACGTCTTGAAAGTACATGCACTTTTTAACCTCAATTATTATGTTGCTTAAGTGTTTGGTAGCTGCCTTATAAGTAGTTATAATATATCGTTGGAATAAAATACACACGGATTCCGGTACTGATTTTCTTTTGATTCAACGATGTACGAGTCTTTAATAATTTGTTATTTAAAATTAACGTAATGAACATCTTCATATCCATTGAAAATTATTTGTTTATGATTTTTCTCTGATTTCGTAAATATTAACTCAGTTTACTAGTGAACAGAATAAGCTTATGCATATAATATGAGTATACTCTGTTTGACTAACTAACGACCGTACAAAGCTAAACATATCGTATAACGTTTCAACGTATCGATTACTCATTATAATACTTTTCAATGATTTTATAAATATCTTCCTTTTCATTCGATTCTAGCGAAATGAACATTTTATCTTTGAGAAGAAGTTTTTTTTTGTTTATATTTTTAATTCGAAAAAAATACAAAGTGTATTTACTTTAATTAAATTTAAGATTTTCATATTTAATTTTTAAAAAAAAAGCAAAAAATAACAGAAAAAGATAAAATAACGTGTTTTGCCATTTTGTATTTTATAATTGTGTTGTAAACTACGCGTAATGTGCATAAAAGACATTGAGACTGTATAAACATCTCTCGCAAAAAGAGATGTTTTAATGTATTATTTTTACGATTTTTTAATTGAAAAGTAGTATAGATTATAAGATTTGAGAAATATTAAGCTTTAGTATTTTTGTATTAACTTTTTTATCACCAAACGTTTCGTTATAATGAATATGGTTTTAAAAATTTTACAGTAAAAATAGAGAGACAATTTTATCTTATATATTCAGTCTCAGTTATCACGACGAGCAAAAGCTGAGTACTTGTATAGTTTCTGAATTCTAGTGTTGATGTTTAATTTTGTTAATAAAATTTGGTTTTTATTTGATATTTTATTTTATTTTCTGAAAGAAAATATATATTATGCAAAAGGGTTGTTGTCTAAACTTTGAATGTTCTGTTTGCTTACAGATCTTTTTTATATCTTGTGTTTGATGATTCCGGTTCCTTTGGCATATTTGGCTTATTTTACATCTTATCGTAATTAGTATCTATTTTTTATTATTATTATCTTTTTTAGTTATTTATACATAAATATATATATATATATATATATATATATATATATATATATATATATATATATATATATATATATCACATACATGTGATTGTTAAAGTAAATGTAATAGTTACATTAGGTACCAAATACAGGTACAAAAACTGCACTATACTAATGTAAATAATATAGGCAAAACAATCAACTATTATTGATAAATATTGATTATTATAAAGATAAATGTAACTGACCAAGGCTATCATCTTGATAAATATGGTAATTTTTAAAATAATTTATTTTTTAGTAAAACAAATAAAATAGCTTAAACAAAATGTTATCTGTATGTACTTAATATTTATTTATAAGTTGTTACTTTATACATGGAACCATATCTTAATAAAATCAATTAAATATATTAATAGAATTAATAAAATGATTAATCAAAACTCGGAGCTATTGATTCTACAATCATAATATAGCTTGTAGTGTCCAACAGGAAAAAATAAACTCTACTGAGCTGTTGACGAATTAAAAACATAATCGACAACTCAAAAGTGAACAATGATTCATCTTATGTTTTCAATGAATTTCATAGTTTACTGGCCTACCCACAAAGCAATACAAGTTTTTAATAATTTTTAAACCCGTAATGAAATTGAGAAATTAAAAAAAAATATTGAAATATAGATATATGAAATTTACATTATATTAATGTGTTCTATCTGCGTGTACGTAATAACATGTAATTACTATACATTTAATAAACACCACTTAGTACCGATTTGTTGAACGTTATATTTCATTTAAATAATTTAAAAACAATCATCTCGATTATACACACTGTTTTGTTCAGAATTTCACACAATGTATAGGTATTTATTTTAAATTGAGTTTTTACATCAGATAGGCAATTAAAAATGTTTGTTAAAGTTGAAACACTAGCAATAATTATATGGTACATTGCAGTTGAGAAATAGTTTACATGCACTTAATGATAATCAAGTTTTAGATGAACCCATTAAAACGAGTTATTTGCGGATTCGGGTTGTACAATATGATGTTCATACATAAGGTTAAGTTGGTAAATAGAAACTTAGCAACCAAATGTTTAATATTTTACCCGTATTCGCTTACATTGGTGAAATTGTGGTCATGTCACTGCAGAGTACCCATAGTAATTGTTTATTGTACATTATATTGTTATCATTCTGATACGCCACAATGTGTATAGTAAATTATTAAACATTGCAATTAATGCGGAGTGTAGCGTACCTACGAAAATTATAGTATTGATTACGTTTTTGAGTTTTTTTATCAAATCTGAAGTTTAATTTATGGTAGCGTTAACGACTATTCTGACGATGGGAACTATTCTTTCAATGTCAAATCCCAGCATTAAATATATATATATATATATATATGTATACAATGACTTTCGTATAACGTGATCATATTAGTTCATGTTATTTTGATTTTAATTATAGGTTGATTCTATAAAACTAAAATTGAATAAGAAGTTATTTAAAATAATTTAAAAAATACATTAAGAACAATTTATTTAAAGCTGTCGATTTGTGAATGCATTTAAATTTCTTATAATTTAAATAGCTTGAATAATTTACAAAAACGAACGAATAGTTTATTTTTTTTTATTGACAAATCGTCCCGTTTGTTCGACATTTAAAAAATCGAAGAACAATACACTAAATCACACGAGTACACGGCATATTCACCCATTGATGAGTTTAAGAATAAAATATATTTTGTAAACTCAATCAGTTTGTAATACTATAAAAAAGGTAAGAATATCCATAAACGTGATTCGATCATCCAGTACATAATGGTTCAAATTAACGGTCAATTTAACACTAGTGCCATACGATGTGGTTTGTGATTTAATTTTTTCAGTCCAAAAAACGGTTGTTTCTGAGAACCAGTGACCACATTAAGCGGAACTCACTAACCGTATGATATAATTGCAGTAGTTGCGAATGGAAAAACATCAAATTTGAGTTATTTCGCGTACATCGGCGCTTCGGTTTCACTGGAACACGTAACGTACAAACAGCGTACTCCGGGAAGCTTTACTATTTTGAAGTGCGTGATTAATGTAAACACCATTATCCGACCACTTTAAAATAGTAAGCCCTCGTGGGACGCGCTGTGTGCACTGCAGTCGGATAATATATGATACGCCACATGCGCCAAAATAGCAGATAATATTCATAGTAAGGAGTTTCTCCGGTACCGCACGCCTCACGTAATAAATAAACATAACGTTTAGACGCGTCGCGGCTAATAATTCGAAATCTAATTGATTTTTTACGGATATCGGCACGAGAACATTAATCATAATGAACTTTTATTACATTATCATAGCGATCATAATTCATTATTAATAAGCCATCAAGTCGGACGTCGTATGTAACGCCCGTCGCAGTCGTTGTAACGTCGTAGGTAGTAACGCCCGGGCAGCGGTTGCGCGTCGAATGAATACGTTCAATTACCGTACAACTTTTTTATTTTATTTTTTATTTATTTTTTTATTGAATCGGCCCGCCACTTGGGAACGCCGCGAGGTAAACACTTCAAGTTTCGGAGACGCAATCACTGTACACCTGTTGTACACGGCCGACCGTCCGAACTATATTTAATTATTTATGGACGTACTTGAATCGAATGAGCGTTTACAAATGCGGTGGTTCACGGACAATTAAGATTCATTGTGTGCCGCGATGAAAATATTATTATATTTTAGTGTTACAACCGAACTCTCATGCGTAACCTATTTCAATTAAGATTGATGTTTCAAGTGTATAATTGCACGTGGACTGCAGCCGTACCTCCAACCCGAATACGGTTGGGGAGGGGCAGGGGGCTAGGGTAAAACTTATCAAGATTGATTAATATTGAAATTAAGTGACTTTTAAAGCAGATAGCTGTCATTCGACTATTACGCAGCCGATACCAACGTAAGAACGAATTCATTTTCAAATTTTTAAACCGCAACGAATAAATTGTAACCTCTGCTGTTTAGCAGCATATGTTTTACCGAACGCAGACGAAGGAAACACGTCAACTGAAAATAACATAAATGTCGTTTTAAAAACACAACAAAGCATGTTTACTTATTTTAATGTAAGGTTTTAAATTCTGATAAACGTTGGGATTTATTTTGTATAATAGGGTATTGATGTATACAGTACACTTTTCTCTGAAAAGTTACACCCGAATCAATATATATATATATAAAGGTATTTATGATATAGATGAGTAGCGAAAAACGCTTGAAAATATGAGAGCCCAAATTCGATCGGGAAATAAAAGTAGTTTTCGCGACGAAACCGTATCGGACAAACGAAAATAAAACTGAAACGGTCGGCTTACTTTGGAGTGGTTAAGAGAGAAGGTGGACGATAAAAGCTTATCCTTTCAACATTTAAAAAATATACTGAATCCGTTCAAGTATTTTGAAAGTCGTTAAAGTGGTTCGGAAGTATCAGTAGACGTCATTGGACGTGAAACACCATACAGTACGGGTATAAACCTATCTCTAAAGATTTCGAATGTAGGCCAATCGTTTGGACGTTGTTGTAACCAGAGGGCAGCATTTAAGTCGATGCATTATGTTTCGATTTCGGATCCCTAGCTCAACAACAATAATTGAGTTAAGAGATCATAATACGATTTATCATATTATGAAAGAATATCTAGTCAAAATGAAATGAAAGGAGTCTGCAACACGCGTGAAATCGTGTAGTACACGTTCCGCTGAAACGAAACCAACTGTAGAACGTTGGGAGCAAAAAAGTAATAATCTCGTTGTCGATCCGAGTAAAGCACTTAAGAACTAGGTATGCAAATTTGAATTTTTTTATACAACAAGATTCAAAATAAAATAGTTTAATAGCGCACACTGTTTTACACACAATTAGCTTTTATTAAGCAAAAAAAAAAAATAAAAAATTCTAATTAGACATTGCCGCGTACACTTTTATTTTACACACGAATAAGATAACGTAGAGGAAAACATAAATATCATAATAAAAAAATAACGATAATGGAACTACACGCAAACGATACGCAAATGTCTAGTGGATTTAACTGGTCGAGTAAAAAAGTAGAAGTACACCGAAGTACAAGTGCTTTAGACTCGAGTTAATTAACTTTTGTAATTTTTCACATAAACGCAAGAAAAAAAAATCATAAGTACTCATCATAAACCACATTGAAGAAACGTGATCGTTGATAATATACAATCTTGATTCATATTCTTCAATTCTTTATGTTCTTCGTGAACGTTATCGAATCAGCATACGTTGACAGAACAATTGGTCTGGAAAATGATCAAAACACAATCGACCGTTAAAACCTTTCGTGTTTTTTTTTTTTATTCGATAAGAATCTGTACATAAAATATATATCATGCGGTTCATTTAGGGAAACGTGATCACTTATCTTTCGCTGATGTACTAGATTTATCAAAGCGAATAAGATATTGTTGTACACGTTTAGGTAACTGTTTTTATTTTTTCGCAAATATATGTTTTTCACCTTTTCGCTTAAAATAATAAACGAATACTAACGAATAATGCCCGAAAAATAAAGAAAAACGCATATGCGCTGTACTATCAAAAACAATATGTTTAATCAAATACCGGTATTATATAGTGACATAATGGAATGGCCTAGCTCATTGATTTCGGCAAACGTGGTGCCACCTGTGTTAATTTACAATGTTAATTAATCCGGTTATAAATGGCTATTAAATTTCAGGCTATCCCATTCTATATTGTATTAAACTACTCAGTGATTTTTACATGCAATTCACAAGCTGCAATATGATTCAGATGAATTTATTCGATATTGCATAATTTTTTTTATTTCGTAATTTTACATTAAGGCTACAACTATGAAATTTTGAAAGTCATCAAAATCAACGTTTGGATTCTTAAAATAGTTCATATAATAAACGTTATTTTCCACTATTTTCCTCTTTTGTTAGCCATACACATTTGTTCAGTTAATTGAGTAATTCATGTATCGCATAATAGAAACTTGATTAGTATGATTGGATAAAACTTTTCGTTGTATATTTCAAAACCTGTAATTATTCTGATTACAACCGAACCATTGCCCAGAACTGTTACCATTATTATTAATACTTTTAGTAAATGATCGATTAACTATATGCCCTTGCACATTCGTTTTCCAATAATATTCGAGTATGTCGTACCAATTCAGCGATTTAGTTATCAACACAAAATTTAGAATAAATTGTAATTTTCATTTACAAGTAATCATGTATGTGAAACAATGTTATGTCACATGCTAAGATAGCGTCTTAAAATAATATATTGAATTAGAAGTAAAAACGATGTAGTATTATATTCTAAGAATTTTAATCGCGCTGGATACGTAAATGATTTCATAATATAATTCAATAAAATGCACAAATAATCGACAAAAATATTCAAATAACCAGATAATAGCGGATAGTTCGAAATCGATTCGAAGACAGAATGAACGCAGAGAATACATACATTATGTGGTCGTACTCGGGTAAAAGTGCTCATCACATACTATTGATCTTGCAAAAAGTCTACGTCGATTCACGTCTGTAAGCACTCTTTTATATTGTACTCGTAAGTCCAAGGGTTTTCCCTTTTAATGGATGAGCTGACTCGGAACTTTCGATTTTTTGTGGTTTACATTATGTCAATATATTTCGGTATCTCGATGGATACTGAGCTGATTATTCAACAATAAATAAATCCGCTGAAAGAAATTGTGTAAAAATACATCGTTCTTTGGTAAAATTTGTTATTATTTTGATAATACCTATATGGTTCATTGTATTCTTCCTCGCGTGACGGTACATACATGTGCCGTATAATTAAATGTTATAATTTAGTGTATACCCCTGCAACACTGCATAGAATACAATAAATATATATATTTACGACGTAAAAAATAAAATTATGACCGAAAAAACGAACTATAATTCATTTTCATATGGTAATTTATTGTTCAATCAAATTGTCGTTTTATTTTTCTTTCGAAATTCATATCTGTCATTCTTAAAGAAGTTGTTTCAATTATATTATCAAAAGTACCTAGTTTAATATATAAATATACATATTCACTAGGTATATTATGATTACAATCATTATTTTATCTCAAACAAATTAGTTCAGATCAAAAAATGTATTGAGTTAACAAAGTATTGGTTTTTTCGTTGATAATTCTTGCGTTTTGTTTCTTTTATCAGTAGAAAAGACCTTTTATGTAGGATACTGTAAAAAATTGTCTTCAAACTGTTGGACGTATTCCCGTTTCACATTGGTATCCATTACTTAGTTGACACAAACTGATATCAATTTTAAATTTAATAAAAAATAATGATTTTAGTAATACGTTATTTTTTGGAAGTAAAATGTAAAATCTTAGCTAGAAGAATCAAAAGAACCTTGAAATAGTTAAATAAAAATAAAAAATTACTACTAGGATATTTTGAAATGAGTCATATGGAAATCGAATTGAAAAATAATAAATTCAAAACGTTAAAAATTACATAAATTAATAAAAAATCAATATACATAATATCGTACACTAAGTACACAACACATAATACAGTAATGCGAATTGATCCGTCTAACAGATTAATCAAACAGACAAGGATACCTGATATTATACCGATTACGTAACTTATCGATTATACTTGAATTCGTATTGTATCCAAAGATGTGCACAAATTTAAGTCTCGAAAAAAAATAAAAAGAGAAGTATGATTTTCAGCTTTTACCGAGTAATTGTATCAACATATTGAATCTTAGCATTTATTAAAATAACGTGAAAGGATGAAAGACATAAAGCTTTAATGGTTGACGTATCATTATGATAGTTGAATGTTTTTGGTTTTTAAGAGTGTAATTTTTGTAATCTAGTTTAAGATTTTTATTCGATCAATATTGTTTGTACAATAAACAAGCTGTAATAACTAATTAAAAACAGATTTCCTATGAATCTACCTCATCTCGTTCATATTTGTGCAGTACAATACAGACGCTCTGAATATTTATTTTTGAAGTCTTAGTTTTTGCTTTGATTATCATGGGTGGTTTCAACAGGTTATACTCGTACAACGAGTTATTAATTTCTAATCTCTAAAGAGATAATATTAATTACGTATTATGCTACAGAACACAATAAATTATTTTGATGAATCGCATCTAAATTTTTTGGCATATTAAATATAAAGTTAACTGCGTAATTGGAATTTATTTAATAACATTCACCGATTATATTTTTTCTTTATATATATAAAAAAAAAAAAAAAATTAATTAATCTAAAAAAATATGCTACGGAACATAATATTATGAAATAATAATTCTTACTGGCCCTCAATTTACTATTAATAATTGTAATTTTGATAAAATTGGGTATATTTTCATCATATTATTAATATTAATATTATTTCAGTATATATACAAATAAATATATATAGTGAAACTTCTAAATACCAGACATTCTCAGTTGTCGTAATTTTGTTTCGTTATTTAGAGGTGTCCACTATTCAGAGGGAAAAAATGTTCGTAAATATTTCGGAGAAATAACAACTACATAATATAATATACAAAATTTATATAATATGTACATATGTATAATAATGATAAAGGTATGTTTTGTATTTGTATTATTAATGATATTATTATATATGTAAAAATTAATGAGCGTAATTAAATTGCATATTACACACTCAAAATTCACTAATTTCAATTTTTTTCTTTCAGACTTAATCTTTTTCATTTACTAGCCATTGCGTACTACAATACGTTTACGATTACATACGTATGTATTGTAATCCCAAGTACAACTAAATACGTACTAAAAATGTATGAGTAAGATAAAATCACAGAATATAAACTTGAAAAATATTTTCATCAACGCGATCAGATAAATTATAATTGTACATAGTATAATGTATTGTAGTAAAATGACATTAGATATTTTTCAAGCCATTCTACAATATTATTCTATATTTACGATAAAAATTATTAATATCAAAAATTAAATTGACATAACATTGTCCGTTATTTAGAGTGTACGGTGTTTAGAGGTTGTTTTATATAAAAGTGGTGAAAATGTCCCCGTTCCCATAAAAATGTCCGCTATTTGGAAATGACCGCTATTTAGAGGTGT
The DNA here is from genome assembly GCA_034509805.1 of Sipha maydis. Classification (NCBI taxonomy): domain Eukaryota; kingdom Metazoa; phylum Arthropoda; class Insecta; order Hemiptera; family Aphididae; genus Sipha; species Sipha maydis. Next base: position 198,849 of record JASXSY010001149.1, read on the forward strand.
TCATTAAGGGAGGTTTCACTTTATTTATATATATAAATATATAAAATTCATATTTTACAAGAACTTTATTATAGAAAATAATTATAAAGTTTGTAAACCAATTATTGAATATTGCAATTTTCATTTTTTTTTTTTTTTAAAATTTTTATTAGAAACGTCAAGAGAGATAAAAATATTTAGCGTTTTAGAACTTGTTTATTCGATATAAACCGGAAACCAATATCAATATTTTACCCAAAAATATTATAAATCTAAATGATTTTCATTTCGTTGCTTTGGTCATAAAAATGTTACTTTATATTTATACTATATATATCTAATTTATCGATGGTGATAAGGATAATATTACGTGTACGTGACTAGTTTTCGATTTTAGTTACGGATGCAATACGATGTTTTATCGTCATATAGCGATTGCAATATGAGTTGCAATATGTACAGTCACATATAACTTGTTATTAATCCATATTCGCGTTGTATCGTTTAGGGACCGTTCACTCAACTACACCTAGTTTACAATACATTTCGCGTTTGCGTATATCCATAACATTACGATGTTAATCCAAACAACACAAAGCTTTGATTTCTTTTTTTTTTCTAAACCGAACCATATGACCTCAGTGAATTCGTTTCGCTGTAGTGTTTCTGATCATCTTGGCCGTCGTTCCGAGAACCGTATTGACTCGCGTCCGATTACTATATAATTATACGACAGTAGAGTGCAGCGGTTCTCCGCGGCGATTCATACAAATCCCATTTACCGGACGTCAAGGTCTAGAAACCATTTACACCCCGCCGATGGGTGTGGAAACAATAATTTAACCCTTGACCGTTAATCATCCCCCGTTGCCAATAATCAACGAATCCGCTGTTCGTCACCCCGTAAGTTTTGCCCGTCGTCTATAATTACGATCATTACTCGATTGCGGTTTTTGGTTCCGTCCGGTCGGACACCATCACGACTTTGCGCGATGTATTGTATGCAGACGTCAACGCGCCAGCTTGAATACGTCTTGTTATCGCGGTTACAAATGGATCGACGACTACAACTGTGCATTGTTTTCGTTCGGGATTAAGTCAAAAAACGGTGCCAAAAATACAAGTTTTTCTTTTCCATACCGACGTCAGCGAATACCGCCTGCTTGCACCCTTTACAATCCGTGGCAATATAATAACTCAGTCGGCAATCGAGAGTCTGGATCTTGGCCCAGATCCCAACCCACCCTAGTGCATTGTATTATTACCTTTCTCCTGGGTCTCTTTCAAACTGAATTTGCGTGACATTTATCCCTGAGCAGATTACATGACTTTGGCCACCACACAAGTACCAACAGAATTGAGTTCTAGACGTGTCAAAGGAAATTTATGTACTCGCAAAGAGTGTATATGCTATGGAGAAAAATTATTTTTTTTTAATTAACGCCCATATATTCATATTTTTTTTTTTAATGTACTACCTCAATCGAAATGTATATATAAAATATATAACCGAAATCGGTTCGGTGGATCTTATTGTGATCTATACAATTTATTCAAAATGTACATTGATTTATATATTTTATGTATATATATATATATATATATATATATATATATATATGTATATATAAATTTAAAATGTTTTAAATTTACTGCTGTGATATTATTATCATTGTAATATGTATACATACCGTTATACACAATTATGATGAACATTTTACCCTATATGGCATATTTTTTGAAAAGTTTATTTTTCAAAGACACCGAACGTCTGATTATTTTTTGTTTATTTAACAAGCGTTCGTGACTAATAATGCGATTGCACATTTTCAAGAAAGTAAGTACAGTTCAAACACCTCAGAATGGATAGAAATGATAGCGCAACTGCAGGTCAGTAAAGAAAATATCTAAAAGATAACGAAATATATAGCGTGCGCAGTGCGCATTGCGCACTCCTATCCAGATTTAATACATTACAGAATAATTAAGACAAATAGCAAAGGACGATTAAATGCTAACTGTTATTCCATATAAATCACACAATATTATTTACAATGTGGGTTACAGTTTTAAATTTATTATCGTATAATTTGTGTTCAATGATGTAAATCAGAATTAGAGTGCAATGGACACTACAATAATTTACGCACACTTTACACATTTTTAACAAAAAAAACCTCAGTGCATAAAACAACAATGCTTTACAAGTATATAATTAATTAGATATAGATAAAACCTATTGCACACAACAGATAGTACGGCCGTTCGAAAAAGATCAACTTTAACTAATTTTTGAGTAAGTTAAATAAATAAATTACTAATTACTTTTGTAGACATTAAAAAAAAAAAAAAAAAAATTCAAACTGTGTATTTATTGATTGATTAAATTAACGTACATATTAAGTATTTTAAGTGTAATGTTATTTTAAACATCATGTTCTTTACCTATGTTAACCTTGCGAGTCGTCAATTTTAATTCTTCCTCATATAATATTTACTTAATAAAATACCTTTGAAAAAAAATAGTGCTGACTATTTAAACTTATAAAACTACACGATTTTGTTCTGGGTAAAATATATTAATACAACCGATTAGTACCATCAATTGTTTATCGTGATTAACGTGGTGTATAATGATAAAATCATAATGTAATAAATATGAATAACTGTATTCATTCACGAATGAATTATAAATGAAATCAATTAAATTTATTAATTCAATATTATAAGTCTATGATGTATGTATAAAAGAAAGTCTTAAAAAGTACGTTAATAATTACATTATTGGATATTATTCTATGATTATATTATAAAAAACGAAAACAAGTTGGAAGATTTAGATATGTATCAATGAATGTATTTATTATTTTATATATAATGTTATAATATGTTTTCGAAAAAAGTATATTATATTCATTATTTAATAATTTAAATTGTTTAATTTTCATTGAAAATAAAATAAATCGGATTAAATTGAATTACAGTAAGAGTAACTTTAGAAATTATAAGTTAATTATTTTATAATTATATTGATCCTCTTACAACGCATGTATTTTTTCTGAATAACATGTGAGGTGGCTATAACTAAGAAAAATGTTAAGACACGATGTACTTATGATTATACATATTCTTTGAATGAATTCACGTACCATGTTGCATTCTAAATATGCTTTAGAAGATATTTATTGTAGTATAATAATATTTAGTCTATCAAATAAAAAATAAAAGAAATAAGCAGTGAGGAAAAAAACCGAATGCTATTCAGTTTACCGGAAAACTAAAAAAAAAAAAAAAAAAATTAAATCATCAGTATCATATAATGTATAATTAAAACGTACTCTGATCAATCGTGTTAATTAATATAAATATTTGAGTAAGTAGTATAATTAATCAATATATCCGAAGCCTTCGTGTAAAGTGATATATCGATAAACCTTTATATGTACATTATTATAATTTACTTTGTATGATTATAACACTTACGCATACACTTACACACAGACGTAGGATTATATTAAATGTAATATTTTTGAATAAGTTTATAATAATAAATTATAATATATTTAAGCAGATTTGTAACAAAAAATGTGATTTGTTTTTTATTGTGCAGGTATAAAATCTGTCCTTATTGGTTTTTTTTTCAACACGATCATATTATAATTTTCTTCGCTCAAAAACATTAAACTACATAGTACTGAATGATCAATTTGAAACATAAATACTATAATAAATGTGCAATTTTTAACTGTATATAATATTTTTAAATATCTTTTGGATGATTCTTATTTCAGGTGTATAAATTATAATCTTATAAATAATTATGAGAACAATTATCTTTTTATGTGATCTATTTAGTTAAGTGTCTAAGACTCAAATTGAATACAAAAAGGAAAGCGGAAAATTAATTTTAATTATAAACGACATTGGAGTAGAGCCAAAATAGTTTGCTAATCGACAAGGCGTTTCTTGTTTGCATAATGTTTATTTTATTTGTAATATTTTCAAATCACTTAACATATAATATATATTTGTTGAAAAATAAAATATTAATACTTTTTATTATATTCAACGAGTATGTATTTTATTATATATAATACGTATATATTTATTATGTTCCTAAACATGTATGGTATTACAATGATAACTAAAATATCAAAATATCTTGTAACAAACATTGGAAAATCGCTTTAATTTCTCATTAATCGCCGACACTTCGAAATAACAAAATACATACAGTATTTGCAACGGTTAAATATTATATGTTGGTAATCATCATAATAATACGAAGGATAATATAAATTTTACATTTATATTTGATCAAGAGAAATAACTATGTATATTACAATAGATATTTAATATGCACATGAATATATACATACGTAAATACGTATAGTTTTTCTTTATGTTTCGTTCCATTTATAATATGATCCGCTAGAAGTTTGTTGCTTCATTGACCTAGATTAGTTTGAAAATATTATTTATACTCACTTATTATCATTAATGTGAGTAGTTTTAATTTACAAAGAAGTATAACATTTGAGGTCCTTTATAATAATCAAACAAATAATGCCAAAATTATAGATAAATGAGAAATGTCAAATATTTTCAAGAAATGTGACATATGAAATTCATTAATAAAATCGAGCTGTGGTTTTGTGAGATTGACGTAATAGAATAGGCATTATAGTAGTATAGAAATCCAGTTTTGGGTTTTAAGTTAATATGACAGATTGAATGTTAAACAATATAAACGTTCACAATGCTAAAAACTTCTCTAAGCATTTCTTTAAAAAACTACTGAAAATTTATTACAAAGTAACTTCTCAAAAAAAAAAAAAAAAAAACATCTCTCACATCTAATTTCTTATTTAACAAGATAATACAAACATCGTAAGAGCATATTTGCTACTGAAAAGTTTAATCAAAGATAAAATATATCCATCTAAAACCAATATATTTCTCCACCTACATAGAATTCTAAAGATATATTTTTGGAAAATATATCAACATTTTTCAACATCAATAGTTGTTTGATATTGTTGTATTTGAGTTTGATAATAGTTATTTAACATATAACTCTATTTTCAGAGCTACAATTAATTACTTTAGAACCAACCGTTTCTATATCATCCAGAAAAACATTAAATACTATGCGATTGGCTTTTATTGTTTATTCTAACAAATTGTTTTAAACAGTAAACACCATGCTAAGATATTGATTGCATAGACATTGGGTATGAGGTATTTGAAGAACAAAATGAAAATGAAAAAAATATAGCGAATTCGTATACTTGAAACGTATTCAATAAATATAGAACAATCCACAAATTTTAAACCAATGTTATAGTTTGAAATAAAGATAGAAAATAAAAAAAGAACCGGATGGGCCTCGCTCTGCTGTACAGTTAGGGGTGGAGTGCACCTCCCTTATAGGATAGGTCATTATTATAATGGATTTGTTAAATTTGAATGCAATGATAGATATCATTGTATACGAATAACGATTCTGAACGGAGTTCATATGTTAGTCTAGAATATAATACAATGTTATTTATAAATATTATATAAGTATATTTTATTTTTAAACGAAAAATTTAGAAAAACCGAAAATTTAAATTGTCTATAAATAAGTCAAAATATGTCAAAATACTTTGAAATTTTAACCATGTATAGAAAACGTCAATATAAAGATTTAATGATAATTTCAAGTTGTTGCGGTTTTTCGTTTTTGAGTTAGGGCATTTTAAAAAAACCGATATCATTTGTCAGTCTAGAACATTCTACATTATATTATATTTTACATGTAATTTTATGTCAATATTCGATGTTCAAACGCTTATAAAAAAAAATTGTGCCTATGGATTTTAATAATTTTTGAATGACATTAAGAACTACTTCTGTGGAATCTTCGATTAAATTTTCAAGTATTTTGTAGAAGCCAAATTTTTTTTATCACCGATTATAAAAATAAAATGTAAAAAAATCGAATATTTTAAATGACTATAAGTGGCTTAAAAATCAATATAATATTTTGAAAAAAATATTGCATAAAAGAAATACCAATCTTAACAGCTGGTAGAAATTTCAAAAATCTGCGACTTATACTTTTTGAATTATAACAAATATTTAAAATCGTCTGAGAATAAATCGCTATTTTATGCAATTTCGTTAATATTTAAATTTCAAACAGTCATACAATTTTTTCCTCTTAGTCCGGTAGAAATTTTTTTAAAGATTTTTGAAGAGTAGCTCATAGATAACCTAGTGTTAAAATTTTGAACCTTAAGTATGAACAAAAAAAATTTTATGAATTTTTATCTACAAAATAACTTGCAAATTATCGTGATTTTTACACATTTTATACAAATTTGAGAATTAAGGGCTTATAAAAAAAAATTGAGTTAACCGATCACCGATATTTTTTAGTTACGATAAGTTTAACTTATTATAAACCTAGTATAAAATTTTCAAGAGTTTTCGCTCAATCAATTAAATTTTATAGATGTTTAAAAACAAAAATTTAACAAAAATCGAAAATTTAAATTGTCTATAAATAAGTCAAAATATGTCAAAATACTTTGAAATCTTAACCATGTATAGAGAACGTCAATATAAAGATTTGGTGAAAATTTCAAGTTGTTGCGGTTTTTCATTTTTGAGTTAGAGCATTTTAAAAAAAACCGATATCTTTGTCAGTCTAGAATATTATACAGTATATTATATTTTACATGTAATTTTATGTCAATATTCGATGTTCAAACGCTTATAAAAAAAAATTGTGCCTATGGATTTTAATAATTTTTGAGTGACTTTAAGAACTACTTCTGTGGAATCTTCTATTAAATTTTCAAGTATTTTGTACGAGCCAAATTTTTTTTATCACCGATTATAAAAAAAAAATGTAAAAAAATCGAATATTTTAAATGCCTATAAGTGGCTTAAAAATCAATATAATATTTTGAAAAAAATATGACATAAAGGAAATACCAATCTTAACAGCTGGTAGAAATTTAAAAAATCTGCGACTTATACTTTTTGAATTATAAAAAATATTTAAAATCGTTTGAGAATAAATCGCTATTTTATGCAATTTCGTAAATATTTAAATTTCAAACAGTCATAAAATTTTTTCCTCTAATTCCGAGAGAAATTTTTTTAAAGATTTTTGAAGAGTAGCTTATACATAACCTCGTGTTAAAATGTTGAACCTTAAGTATGAACAGAAAAAATTTTATGAATTTTTATCTACAAAATAACTTGCAAATTATCGTGATTTTTACATATTTCTTATAAATTGTAACTTTGAGCACTTATAAAAAAAAATTGTGACTTACGATATTCGATTTTTTTTTATCAGTTAAGGAACAACTTATAAGAAACCTTGTATTAAATTTTCAAGATTTTCTAGGCAGCCAAAAAAATTTTATCGTTATTTAAAAAAAAAATACTTAAAAAAATTGAAAATTTCAATTGTCTATAAATAGCTTAATAAAAGTCAAAATACTTTGAAAATTTAATGGTGTATAGAGAACGCTAATCTAAACATTTGGTGAAAATTTCAAGTATTTACATCGATTAGTTTTTGAGTTATAGCAAAATAAAAAATTTGATTATGTCAAAAACTGGTTTTGCGTAAAAACTCCCGTTTTTCCCAAATTTTTTTATGGTTTTTCCCGTCGCATTTAAAAAATATTGGAAATTTTTAACTTTTGACCCCCCAAAGTACCAAATAGATTCACTTTCCTTTCAGAAAAGTTGCTACATAAGGCAATCGAAGCATTTTTACTGCCCCAAAACGTGTCGACAGACACAAAAAAAAAAAAAAAAAAAAAAAAAAAAACACACATCATTGTAAAATCAATACATTCTTCACTCCGTTCAGAATCTAAAAAAATTGGTAATATTAAGTTATTGAATCACGAAGTAGTGACAACGTATGTGGAAAATACCAAAACGGTCCTTTTAGGATCCGATGGATATCTGAAGAAACCTTTGCGTACCCATGTAGAATATTATCTTTTTCTTCGGAACGTGTCTCGGGCGTTATAAATTATTTATTTTAAATCTGTCGTTCATTGAAAATTTTATATTACTGTTCTGCGTATTATTAGTAGTCTATGCATATATTCACCGATGATACGAGCATTTTAAAATCTGAGTATTGTGTTCTACATTTTCTCAATTTAAATGCATGAGGTAAATAAAAAGATCCGGTTTTTCTCTTCAATCCATATTGAAATCATATTATTTGGTCCAGTCAATAGCATTAAATAAATACTACGAGTACAAGAGTGGTCGAAGCCAAAAAACTACTAAAACACGATTATTGTTATCTTTATATTAAATTCGTGTTTGTGTAGTTTATTGTTTTCATAACCGTACACTTTACCGGACGCGATCAAGAGGAAACAGATTCATAAAGGAGCATAAAAAAACGTCTTTAATCACAGTTTGTAATAGAACGCCCATTATGCACCTGTCTTTTAAATTATGGGTAAGTGTTTATGTTATTATATCTGGTTTATATTAAAATGCTTATTTAGGTTAGGAGATTTAGTTTTAACCATAAAACTGGATTTCAGAAGTTACGGTGGACATTATCGGACCTGCTTCGCTACGATCAGATGAATTCAAGAAGGAAAACAATTACGAAAAGAACTTCTAAACTTTATACACGGAGTAAGCAAAACGTCCAACCAACGAAACAACCGATGAAAAAATCAGTCGATTAGTGACAACACAGTGGACGAGTTTATATAAAATATCACCGCGATGGAAACTGATATAATCACATTGAATTACTCTCACGTATAATCATTGACTAAAAAACAAAAACAGTCGTTGAAAAGACTATACTCATAATCGATGTGGAAAATATCAACTCGACACCGTATGAATCAATAAATCAACGTTTAATCGTATCGTCATAAAATTAGTCATTACAATTTTACGAATCGAGATCGTTATAAATCGTAACGAGTTGATATTTTGTCGATTCCGCCAAACATCAAAAATGTAAAACTACTGAATCAATGGTTACATCGGTAGCAATAAGTAGCGACGGAAAATACATGTGATACCTATGTTAACAAAATTACTATACACGTAAGGCGTTGAAATCGATTGACGTCACGAATGGACCTGAATTGCCTATGCAGAGTGCCGTTTGATGTTTAATGATACGACTTTCAGAGTTTCACATAATTTCGTCGAGTTAATTTTATAGTGCTCGTTTAACGATCAACTCTTGTACAGAAACTTCAACACTGACCACCGTTTATCGTTTATCCGAAAGTTTTTGTACATTTGACGTATTTTACGGACACGAATTAAGCCTGTTTAATTTCTATGCGTGCGCATCTTTCCTAAAGATGTGATAGAGATGTCACCAAAGTAGATAAAGCTGTTTTGGTAAATAATTTATTAATGTTATACCTGCAGACTCGAAGAAAAAATTAATGCACTTTAAGCCAATCCGCCAATCAATGCGTAAGGTAAATAAGTGTATTTATTTATATAAAATAGGTTAGTGGTAGACCGACAACCTTTCTGAACTCTTGGGATTGAACGATCTAAATTTAAAACCATTCCATGATTCGGACAGTAAGAAAGTTTTGATGAGTGTTTTGAAAAAGTAGTTTTTTTAAAAAAAAATTAAAAAAATTAAAAACACAGAAAATTATAAAAAAATTATTTTATTTTTATCTCTATGTTTGGAATCATATTAATGACACATTATTTCATTACAGAATAATTCATAACAAACGAGGCATATGATTTTAATTTTGTTTAAAATTAAAAAAATATTGATTGATCCATTTGTTTTGGAAAAAATGACGTTCTGAATTAAGTTTTCTTTTTTTTGTGATCATTATACGAGTAATTAATTTAATTTAACTGTCGAATAAACAAAATATATATATATATATATATATATATATACATATAAAAGACAGTAGAACTGAAAAAATACAACGTACCTAAAATGAAAAAACCAATCGGTACGATAATTAAATATCCAATATTAAGAAAATTATTTTATAGTTTTTACCTTATCTTATCGATAGTCGGTGGGCACAAAATATAATTATTTATTTTACCGTATGTACTTTATATTATAAATAAATACGTATTGCACACGTTATAAAATACTTGGTATGTATTTGAATTTTGTACAAAATATTATCTGATTGGTTTAAACATAAAATATTTAGTTAAAATGTGCAAATTTCGTATTTTAGAGTAAGTCATATGAAAAATACGTGTGATCTGGCGTTTACTGACGACTGGTATATGATTTAAACAAAATTGCAAAATAAACTTGATGATTTTTACGATTTAAAAAAATTTCCCTACAATTTTATCTACATAAAATTAGTCGTTTTACTTACTATAGCATCGAAATACCTAACATATAAGTATAATAACTTTTAATATAAATAAAAAAATATGTTTGTATTTATATACATTGTAAACTGTTTAAGTTTGAAATACAATATCAATGATTGATTTCACAAATATTTTCTCTTTTTTATTTGAAATCATTTATAACATTTACAGTTCTATTTGTAAAAAATTTAAAATCCATGGTTTTGATTATAATTTGAGATTTCTCAAAATACTCAACTCATATAGGTTAAATTTTATGAGTCATTATTTTTTTTTTTTTTATTTTAATTAATAACACTGGGTACTACGTTTTGTTTTGTTAAGATTTAAAATGTTTACATTAGTGCATATGACTTCATTATTTTGTGATACATTAAAGTTACAGCTGCTATATTACAAATAAATCTGTATGCATTTATTCAAATTAAAAATGAATAACAAATGATATAACAAAGGAGTAACGTTCAAAATCATTGGTTTACTTCTAATTTGTTCGGTAAATGTTTCACTATCAAAATAGTCAACACAAACGACTATGTAAAATAATACACAAAATTGTTCAACATCCAAAGTATTTCCCTACTCCTTCCTGAGTACTAATTTGAATACTTTTTAAGTTAGTCTAATATTATAGATAACAAGTCCATTACAATGTACAAGCAATTTTTCTCATAATATTATTTATAGATGCAATTGAGAATATTTTTTATATAAATCATTCATAGTTAAAAACCTGTGGTCACTGGAAAATTATTTCTCCGCGCTAACCAATGCGTGTTTCGTAATTATTAATAATATAAAAAAAAAAATAAAAAAAAACCATTAGTAATTTACAATGCTCATACTTATTTTGTTATGAATTAAGTTTAATTTATCGTGTGTTAGTTGCAATTTCAAAATAACTACATTTATTTCATGAATAATTTTAACTAGTCGTTTCTTGGTATCAAAGTCTAAAAAGTAATTATTTGAAACAGTTACAATACATATTTTTTTTAACAAAAAAGGTATAATAAGAAATTTAAATTTAAATTATGTGAAAGTTATCAATGTACATAATATTACACAATATTTACATTGATGTTATTTTGAAAATATAATTTGTTTACTAAAAATATTAATTATTTTTATTTCTGATGATAGTTTAATTATCATCAATTATTACTGTTGCTATTATAATTGTATCGTAAACATTTATCATAAATATTAATTATGATTAGTTCAATTAAAAATAATACTTATATAATAGTTTTGTGTATGTGAAATCAAACTATTACATTTAAGAATTGATCGGATTGTGTAATTTATGTTACAAATATCAACAATCTAAATCGTTTAGTGTGACTGATCTGTTGAATTAATAACTAATTAGTTTTGGCTTTTAAATGAACAGAATCTGTAAGTGTAATAATATAACCATCGAAGTTGTGATTATATAGGATTTGGATATTTCTTATAAAATGTTTGATACATTGCAGATTAAATTAAACATGTGATTATTGATACAGGAAATTCAAATTCAAAATCTTACGTTAAATTGTTTAAGTAATATTAGACTCAGTACCTAAATTTAATAATTATTCAATCCATTATGAATTATAGATTATTTATTCCAATAGTTTCTTATAATTTATTCAGTGTCAGAAGTTGCATTTAAATATACTTGTTTATGATGCACCTACATGATTGTATAATATATATATATATATATAGTTAATAAAAATAAACTAAAACAGTTTTCATCTGTTTTTTTTTTTATCTAGATAATTGTTTTATATTTTATCTTTATCTAGATAATAATCATTTTATTGTTTTTATTTATATCTAGATACATTTTATTTGTGCCCTTCACAGTCAAATACGCAATCTACAAATTTATAAATATTTACAACAAATTATTTAAAAACTTATGTCAATACTTATTATAATTTGTTATACAATCCATTATTTTTTATATATATATATATATATATATATATATACACATATATTGATTCTTTTAATTACATAGTTTTAACGTATATTTATGACATTTTAAGTGTTATAAACTTCCCATACTGATAATCACTATGTAAATTATATAGTTTTATTTAAATAAGATAATTTTTTGATATTAAAATAATATCTTTAATTATTAGTCATCATAATAGAATATTAATCATAAGAAACTTAAATTTCTAACCACGTACAAAACTATATTTTAAACCGTTTATGATGTTCAAGTTCAGATAAAATATTGGAAGATAAGTGCTTTTTTTTTTTTTCATTATATATTTTCGATGTTATGTTAACATTATATTATGATTTATATGTAAATTCATGTTTTTTGTTAACTTTACAGACTATTGTTGGGTACAAAACATTATTTAAATACGGATACAATAATATGTATTCTTTAGTTATAAGCATATATATTTGTTTCTGCGTTTTATACAATTATTTCTATTTTAATTTTTTGTTTGTCATCTCACAACTTGAATCTCTTCATTCTGCGGTATTGTGTTGTAAAAAATATAATACAAATCCTTCAGTAAGAATAATAGGTACACTAACAATACTATTCTTACACTGACAATATTACAGCATTTATTTTGAGTTTTTAACATTAAAATGGAATTTAAACACATGCGTTATTTGCTAATAGCTAACACTCTCAAGTGTCTTTATATCGAAATATTTTAACCTTGAATATATTTTTAATTTTAGTTTTTTTCGGTTTTCCTTTCTCTAACTTTTGCGATTCGCATTAAGTAAACGAATCCTAAAAAAATTATTTTATAAGCTTTAAATAAACTTCAGCTATCTTATTATAGGATTTTTAATTCGATTCGTGTTTATTTTATAATTAAAATACCGTTATGATATTATTCAACTATTTTTTCATTAGACCCTTTTCACATTTACGTATTATTATATATTTTAATATTAATGAGTTTCCTGTGTATAAATAATCTAAAAAAAAATCACAGTTAAAAACCCATTGTATATAGTTTTTAATATTAATCAAGAATATTAAAAAATATCTTTTACATTATAAAATTTTATTTCGATACGGTAGCATGTTTTATGAAGTTTACTTAAATATCAAAAAACTAAAAAAGAACTTATGAACTTAGTATTCAATTTTAAAATAATCTAACGATTTTTTTTTTAAATTTTTATTAAAATTTCAACATTTAAAAAATAAAAATTACCCTATTAGAATCTAGAAAATAATTAACGACAAAAAAGTAATTTGGTAGCAAAAAATATTAGAACAAAATTTAAAGAAATAATAGTATTGAAATTTTTTCTAATATAATACATAGTCAAAAAAAAAAAGTCAGATTTTAATGAGTGAATGAAAATTAAATTATTTCTTGCAAAAATTAAGGATAACATTTTAAATTTTTGTTACTTGGAAATTACATGACCTTAAATTAAAAGCGCTTTTAAAGATTTTAATAAACTATTCATTTAAATACTTCTTATTCATGTTACTCAAATGAATCACAGTTTTTGTATGAGAATAAACAAGAAAATGTTTTGTAGAAATAAAAATATAAAATACCTTCATAGGATAGGTAAATATACATTAATGTAGTAAAATTCATCAAGTACCGTTAAACAAAACAATATAACGTCAAAAAGTGGAAGTGAAAAACTATTTTACTCATATAAATATGTACAATAAGCTAAATTGCGACTTACTAATTGGAATAAATTGATACTTAAACTTGGAAAACAATGATTCGAATAGAATTTAACATTTTTATTGTACTCGTGATTTAAAAGGCTTGAACATAACCGTAACAATTGGTTTCACCCTCAACGAAATAATTCATAGGTTTGTCTCCCTCGTTAATGTTATTGTGTATTGGACTTATCGTTTATCTAAAGATTCTGCAGCCGGCGGCGTTGGTGATAAGGCATGGTTGATTTAGCGCTTGGGTCCTTTTTCCTCTATACACTCACTTCCTTTCGTTTGTCGAAAAAGGGGTTGTATTGAAATAAATAAAGTTCGAGTAAAGGGTAAAAGACTAAGTTATATTATATATATATATATATAAAAGTTATCTATACATATATATATATGGATAAAGGCACAAAAAGAGGTGGAATGAGAGGGGAGATATATGCCTCCTACATCCACACTATATATATGTATTAGCAAGTTTTGTTTGTTGTAGACGACGAATTGTATTATTGAGTTTTTGTATTTAGAACAAAAATTTGGTTATAGATACCGAATAGATACACTTACTCACCAATTAATAATTTGAGATGTAATCAAATGGATTTCTTATTTTTTGTATATTTATTTAATATATGCAAGAGGACGTCGCATCATTATTGCTTTAACGCGGCCGTATACACGTGACAAAAAAGTATAGTAATTACACAAAAAAGAATGAAAAAAAAACACCACTCCGCAGGTTAGAACGTGTCTAGTCATCATACCACCGCAGTAACTAACTACCGCTCAAATGTATAAAGAGCTACATTTTTACAAACTTTTATGTTTCTTTTTTCCCCCCTCTTTTCTTCTATGGTCGCATTACTCCAGGTCCTATTCAAAACATTATTATCCTTTTATAACTGCTCGAAAGTTAAGTGTTTGTTTGGCAAACGCTTCAAGTGTAAAATATATTATGAATGTCTGTAGTACTTATACGCGTATAAGTGTATACTTCAATTGTGCTTGTACTTTTGTGTGTTTCTACGGTTGTTGTTATTATTATTATTATTATTATTATTATTATTATTATTGTTATTATCTGTATAATATTATTAGTGAACACGCGTAGGTAGAATATCATGTCGTGTCTACCATGAATGTATACAATTTATTACGAATTTAATTATTTTTTCTGCACACGTTAATTAAATATCAAAATAATACACTTTCAGTCAATGGGCGTGTATTCGTCCTATTTTTTAGATTTATACCCTTGTGCAATGTACAAAAGTGCATTCTCGACAAACGAAGTGTGACGGGAAAATGGGACTATGTAAGTTACACAAGTTAAGTATGGGGTTGTAAAAAATGTGAAATATAACGACATGGAGTCCTACACGAATATTAATAAAGTAATGTAGTAAGTTCACGAGCATGTTTGGTATTGAAAGACGTGCACAATGAGCGTAATAATGCAGTGTTGTACTGATATTTTTTTCATTAAACTGGCTCGGCTAATCCTGTACTTGCATTTACACGGAACGTTCTCTTGAAAAACCTTATATAATCCGTAATTTTCATTAACGTTTTCTTTTTTTTTTTTTTTTTAATACCATGCTATAAAACCATGATTTTCATTAGAAAACCCGAGGTATATGCATGACCCGACGTGTGACCCGTAATTGGCACTGATTCTAAAAAAAGGTAATAATTCATTCGACTTTTTTCCGAAAAATAGAATTTTTATTTAATTATTTTTTTCCGATTGAATAATAATTTTAATATATATTTATATATATAATTTTACGAATGACATGAAATGTAATCATATCTTTCAATATCGTACGTAATACTCGGACTCTGTAAAATAATATAAGATCGACATAGCTAATAGCAATTCAGTTTTCCTACCGTAATCGAATTGCACTGTTTGTTTTGTTTATTCCAGACCAACTTATAACGCTATTACCCAAATATTGTTCCATTTATTTTTTTGACCAATTTAAAAATAAAAAAATAATATTGAATTTACTTTTTCAATTCTCAGAAAAGATTACATTAATTTATCCGTATTCTTCAAATCAATCGAGCGTTAACCAGTCTTGAAAAACGGTTTACTCTGATAAATGAGAATAATTTTATTTCTCCTGCCATGTCATATAAACTTCCCTGTTCTTCCGCGATGGCTGATAACAAAACACATACATAAAAGGGTCTATTTTGCCTTCATATATTGCTCATGAAATATTGATGGTTTTTGTGAGGTGAGCACACGTGAAAGAAAATCTGATCGGTAACCAAAGTCACATGGCTATTTTTTTCCTGGCTCTACCACAAAACACTGTTCAATATGTCACAAGCACTATTCAAACACTTTGGTCCGTCACTATTTTTATTTTCAATAACAATTTTTTTATAACTCTTATCGTACAAAAAAAAATACATCTAACAAATTATATGGTCGGTTTTTACTGTCTACATTTTTATTTCAAAGTTCAAAAAATGTATTTTTAATATATTTTTATCAGATCTACGCGCAAAAAATAGGGGGAGGGGTAGGAAGATTTTGACCTACTCCGATTGAGGATATTTTTACTTATATTTTACTAAGTACTTAGTGGTCGTTCGATTAAAATTAAAATGACTTGAAAATTCATATATACTAGTCTGTTTTTGTTTTTACAGTGACAATTTTTTCGATTTGACACATTTTTTGTTATAATTTTTGGGCATTTTCCACCTACTATCAATTATTGTTGTAAATGCAGCCATCGATAGTACGCATTTTCACTGAAAAGTCAATTGTATAAGCTGTTCAGACATTTGCTGATGTTTTTGATCATAGATATTCAGTGTATTTTTTTATTCATTTCTTATCTAACATAATATATATAATTTTTACACTCCTCCCTTGCACGATTTCTGCGCACGGGCCTGCTAAACACAAAGCTAAATTATAGTTTTAAAGAGCGTGAATCTCAGCTATAACAAATAAAAACAAATATTGCCAATAGTTGGCAAGTTGATGATGTACAAAAAGTTAAATAAATCTTTATTAAAAAAATAATTTTTTACTTACGCTTATAATAATTTGTTGTAGTGTAGTGTTTTGTGCCAAAGGATTTTTTGATAACGTTAAATTATTTTTGAATGTTTCTACGTCTTTGGAATATATCGAATTACATCGAATATTTGTTCATAGTTTACTTTCATTTTGCGGGTGTTTACGAAAAAAAATAAAATTAAAATAAACGAGTTAAGAGAATACGGGAGCACACTGTATATATAAGAATAGCTTCCTTTATGTCGATCCAATAATATTTTCTGTCTGGGTATCAAATAAAAAAATACGTAAAAGCTGAAAAAAATTCACAAAATCATAAAATCAATAAGCAGATAATTTTATTACCCCATCGTCTTAATCTTATATAAGTCATTACATATTTATAACATACTATTTACATAATCATAAATACGAATATAATAGCTTGTAATAGTTGATAAATAACTTCAAAGATTTATTGAATATAGGTACTTAGTTCCAAAGCAATTAGTTTTAGGTACTCTTATAAATCAAAATTTTAAATTTTTATGGTTTAATAATTAAATTGAACTATTTTAAATGTGATATAATGGACCATGAAAAATACGTTATTTCTCGAAATCGAAAAATTATATGTTATTACTATTATTATTAAAATAGGGTAGCACTTGTTACCAATCACGTATACAAATAAATAATACATGTATGAAAACCACTAGGACGATTATTGTATGTAAATATATAATGAAATAAAATTAAATCATTTCGAAACTGTAGTTTTTTATGGTACTTAAAAAATATTTAGGAAAGAGTCAAAAATTACTTAACGATATTGTGAAATTTCAAATTGTTGTAAAAAAAAAAAATAAAAAATGTATGGAATTGTTTAGGATTGTATGTATATGTAATGGATATTGGTACTTAACATATTTCATCATTGAATCGTCTTTGTAAGTTAATAAAATATATAAAAATAACAGAGTTGACTGCTGCATGATTAACCTAATAAATTAATGATTAGAACAATGAAATACTGTGTCCCATGTCGATATCGACAGAGTAGAATGTAATTAATGTTGTATTGATATTTGAATTTTAAAGCCGTAAAAATTAAAAATAAAGTAAATTTTATTTTATTATTCATTTGAATCTAAAAAAAAAAAAAAAAAAAAAATTAATATTTTCGTATCTGTTATGGTCATTAATAAAAGAAACGAAAAAAAGGACAGTGGATTTTAAAGTTAATCAGTTTAAGTTAACAATAGTATAATTAAATATTAAGTATACATATCGAATGAATTATAAAAAATCTTGGTGTAAAATAATATAATTATTATTATTGTAGAAATATGATATTTCATCAAAATTGAATCTTGTAACCAAGAATTTTTAGAATTTCAGTTTTATACCTAAAATAAGTTTTCTAATTATAAATGCTATTGGTGTGTTGTACAGGAATGGAATTTGAGCCCTTGTACTTGGTAACTAAATCCCTCTGGGTGCAATTTGAAATGCAGTTTCATTACTTCGGTCATTCTGCACGGATCCATTAAATTTTTACGTGGACATTGTGTTGATATTGTTCTTCGCCAACTCACCAGACGAATTGATGACTTTCGAATACCGTCTAGGGACACAGTGTATTCTGTTTTTAAAATCGAATGAACAACTATAATAATTTTCAACAAAAACTGTAATACTTAATTTTTATAATATTGACAATAAATTGCTTTAAGTGATCATTCATGAAAAGCAATAATATTCTTTATTGATGAAAATCATGATTTTAAAATTACAACTAACCTACGGTTTCGATTCTCAAGATGCGTTATGTTGGTTAATTACAAATTCTTGTTGGAATAAACCTAGGTATATTATTTAAGTTTATAATTTAATAATCGATGATAACCATATAAATATTTTAAATTAGTTTATAATCTATTAAAATATCTATAATATACGAGTATATATATGTATAAGCAAATAGTTTTAGAACGAGGTATATAAACACGAAGATGCGATATTTAGTGTAAATTAGTTCATTTACATGATTTCTTAATTTTTTAAGATAAATTTAGATTAAATTTTCTGTTCAGATTATACACAGAAAAATATATTTTTGTTATATACCTATCTACTTCTATCCTCTTATCATACTTCATTTAAACTGATTTTTGGTTTAAAAATCGAAATCTACAGATAAGCTAATTGGCTAATATTTAAGGTTTAGAACTTGAAAATGTTCAATTACTTGTATGTATTTAAAACGTCAGGTAATATCTTGTATATAACAATATTTTTTTAATGGATTTTTATCAATTTCATTAATTTTTTTACGTTCAATGAGAATAAAGTATTAATTTTTAAAATTAACTTTCCATTATGAATATCATTAACTATTTCGTTTTTTAATAAAATTGTATAATGTTTAATGTTCGTGACACACAAACTTTTCTAGTCACAAGGGAAAATGATATATATATATGTATAATTTTCCCTTGTTTATATTTATTTATTTTAGGTTTTTCCTGATAAGATACTGTAAAAAGGCATTATGTTAATTAATCATTTTATAGTAAAACTATAAATGTGTTATTCCAATTAATTTGTAGATAGTTAAGGTATCTAAGTATCGTATTATATTATGCATACGTTTGTTCAAATATGTATCTGTAAAATTAATATTTTAAATCAAATCTAAATATATAATAAATTAAAAATCGTTGAGTTTAAATATTTGTTTGTTATACTTTTTTTATAAAAATTATATTTTAATTTTATACAAAACATAACAAAAACGGATATCATATATTTCCAAATTATTTGAAATTTTATTTTATTTTAAACAAAATTAAAATAAATTTAAAATCGTTAACATTTTATTGAAGAACTTTATATGACAAATGTATGTACACAATAGTTTATAAATTATTTCCTATGATGCTTTAAACATAATTTTTTTTAAATTATATAGAAATATATATTTTATAAAATAGGGTCAAAAAGATTTTCAAATAAAAAGCTTTTTTTTAAAAAACTTACAAAACCATGTCAGAGAGCTGAACAGGTTTAAGTAGTGTTTTTGTTTTTAGTCGTACTCGTAACTATAGTATTAATAATAACGAATAACACTAACTATATTATAAAGACCTTATTAAAAATTCTAGCAACGTACAAAAATTGTCTTATATATTTTACTAAGAAATTTTATTAAAATGGGTGTGCATTAAAAAAAAAAAAAAACTATTATACGTCTAATATTAAAAAAAAAAATAGTTTTTACATTGACATTTAGCAAATTCCGGCAATGGATCGTACCTTAGTCTTCTTATTGATTCAATATCCATTTAAAAATAATTTCTACTAGAAATAAATATCGTTACACCCATACTATTATCGTAATACGAAAAATTATTTATTATATATATATAATAAACTAAACAGTTATTTAAAAAATATTTATAAATTAATTTTAATTTATATTTTACAGGGTCGATATTAATACATTTTCCAAAGTGCGATAGATTGCACGTTAAACAGCCCCAATCTTCCGACTCCAAGTATATATGTATAGTCTAAATGAAAGAGTATTTATTTATTTACTAAACATGTTGCTATGGATTGTTATATTCAATTTATGTCAATATCATATTAGGTTATTTTTTGAATTTAATCATATGTCTTTCATATAGACATTTCAAGAATCTTTAAATGAAATATTTTTTATCGAATAGTTTAATACAATACATCGAGTACATTTACCTTTCGGGAAAGCATCAATAAAGTTAAGTATTGAAGCGTCAAATTCAACTGTTGTATAAATAATATTTTAAAATCTATAATGTAGTTTATTGATCTGAAATCATTTTATTAGCGATAGTGATATAAAAAAAAAAAAAAAAAAAATGAAGAAAGAAACAAAATAAAATAAAAAAACACATTTCTTGCAAACTGCAATACATGCCACCACAATACTCGTTTTCCAATGAGTCTTAAAACACTTGATCATTTCAGAACAATTTCAATCAATGCTAGATTTCTGTATACACAATTCAAATGTGTTTCACCAAACCTTAGCACAACATTTGTTTTAGAAGACCCAGGAGTAAAGCGGTAAAGCATTAATTAACACGTAATTAATGGATGTTTTAAGGTTTGATGTAATTACGAGAACATACACGAGTTGTATTATATAATTCAATAGTGCCTGACGCATATTTATCATTAAAACGTATGACTATATTCAAATTTAGTAAATTGTTCTCTTTGAAAAGTGTCAATAATGTCACTGGCTCGTGACGTACGATTCGTTATTATTTATTGGTATGTTTTTTTTTGAACTATTCATTAATTATAAAAGAAAGTCGTTTCCGATATTGATCGGTGTAACTTATTTTAAATTTGGTAATTTCCACAAACCCGTTCATTTTTGATTTTAAGTTTATTCACGATAAAAACAAAAAACTAATGAAATTGCGTTGAATGTTAACGAAAATGTCCAAAATGAACATGCTTCGGCTATAATACTTCTAACATCACGCCTTGAACATTTTCTAATGCTTTCGTTAAAATGAATATTACACATTATATTAAGCACTATCGTCCTTACACTAATTAATTCGAATGGAAATTACGTATGAACGTCGTCCGAAACAATGCCTTGGCCAGCATAGTAGTGGTTGCTGACAACCTAGCTAAAAGATTAACCCCAAGGCAAACGAATAATCGTTCGGATATCATAATGAAGAGAATGAAACTTAGTCGCTTATGCATTTCGAAAAGAGGAATCATATTTGAAAACAGACCGAAAACTAAGTCATCCGTAGTGAGTTAAAACAACATGGGTTCATTAAATAAATGATGTCATGCATCGTGAACGATTATACATTTTTGGTTCATTGTTTATGCAGTATTTATTATGTGTTTACATAGCGATAAATTAAATTAGCTATTATATTAGTTAATAAATGGATTGAACAAATTGTAATTGAATATTATACGTTGCTGCCGATAAAGGAATAAGCAAGGCTTATACTCAATACGTTATTTTATGAGAACAAAAATAGAGTACCTTTTGAATATTTGGTATCAAACAATAAAATATTTAAAAAGTATAATAATAATATTTTTAGTACAAATAAAAAGGGTAGATTTTATATTTAATTGAAAAACAATAATAAATCATTTTTATCCAGATTTATGTTTATATATTTATTTACATTTTTGACATTCGGAAATACGTCGATATTATATTACGATTTATAATTTGATAAGAGTTCTCTAGTGTTGATGATTACTAATATAAAGGATAATTGGCCCATTGCGAGTACAATATTGAATTTATAAAATAAAAATGAAATCCAAGTTTGTAAATTCGGCTGACCTGGATCATATTTTAAGACCATTTGGTCAGGTTTGATTAAATTTCGCGAGAAAAGAAAATAAGTCAACTTTTTCATTAAATCCTAATTCTTAGAAAATCAGTTTTAATCGTGAATGTATTGCAAAGCGCACCGAAAAAACAAAACAAAAATACGGTATAATAATATTAAAATATAATGATAATAATATAATATTATAATAAAATATTATATAATAATAATACTATATAGTAATATAATATTATTATATTATATAATAATACTATACGTATAATAATATCATTTGTTTCGAGTTCTGGACGTAAAAAAAAAAAATAAACCCGTTTTAACCGATTGTCGACCGTGTTCGACCGACCAGCGGTACACGAAGCGTGATCATATTTTCTAATGCTTTAAATCGCTAATTTTATATTCTCCCGAGCATTAATTCACTTGTTCACGTTACGATAATAGGTAACCGTGTGTGCGATTTACGGAAAACGCCCAAAACAGGGTACATGTCCTACGAACCCAACCCTGTACCGCCACCGAGCCGCAACTCCGGACGTCACAATCTAATTATGCGTGTACACCGTGTAGGCATACGGTACGCGTACGGATAGCGGCCTTCTCCCACGTACATTATTACGTTCGGATGTCCGCGGCGGTTTGTCAAAAACATACTCACGTCACGTTGGCGCGTACAAAACATCACTGGTATCTGCGCAAATGTAAAACAATCGTAACACGTATTCGTGCGCACGCGCGTCATGTTTGAAAATATTCAGGATACTACGGCCTACGGGTATTAGGTAAAAAAAATTCCTAATTAAAAACATTTTTAAATGAACATCATTTTTAAACTCGTTTCAAACACTAATAAACATAAAATATAAAATTATTTTTTTTTAAATAAACTTCATAAGAAAATCTTGACAAATCATTCTCTAACTTCATAATAAAAAATTCTTAGATTTGAAAAATAAAATAAAAATACATTTCCGTCTTTTTTTTAAACAAATTTCAAACATTTTGAAAATAAACAAAATGTATAGAAATATATTTTTTAAATAAACTTCATAAGAAGATTGTCATCTTGTCAGTTAGTTATTATCCGTGTAATAGGTAAACAGTGTACGGAAAAATTTAAAAATGAAAATATAAAAGTATTTTAAATTTTCAAATTTTATTTTTATTACATTTAAATAAATTATTTAGATAGGTACTCATAGCTAGAATTTTATCTAGATGAAGATAAAGACAAATGAGTAAAAATGTATCTATATAAGATAAAATACATATAAATATTTTTTATATATATATATATAAATTATCTAGTTAAATTTATCTAGATATTTCTCAACACTGATTACTTATATGTAAGAAAATAAAGAACTAATGTTATGTGCATAATTTTGTCAACTGATTTTAAATAACAATCCCCATTTGAAGTTCCTAGCCACGCGCCTGACACAAACTTAACGTAACAGTTATCGTTTTAACGTTATTATTGTTGCACAACGGTGAACGGACACAACACGCGTACGACGATGCCGATACGAATAACGTTCATGTATTCGGTACCGCTACACTGGTTACTGGTTAGGGGTATCTACCACGTGAATTGAACGTCAGTCAGACGTGCTTTCGCGACGCTTTGCCGCACCAGCGTCGGAAACGTATAAATTGAAAACAACATTATCTAATTCAATGATATATATACGAATACGCTACGACATAACGTATATGACGATAATATTTCCGTAAATCGTTTTATATATGTATACGCGGTAGGGAAAGAAATGTCATTTGTACGATATCGCATTGTTGCATGACGTATTCGCGTACTTAGCGTAAGGGATCGAGGTTTTTTCGACCCCGTGAGATGGCTATTTTTCCTCGAACCAACTGAAATGGGAAAACAAATAGCCGACAACGATAACGAATATCGAAACCGCACAATATTACGTGCAATGGTCTCGAACAAAGTTGATAGTGCAGTATCCGCTTTTACCATAAAATATATCGCATCAAATTTGTTCTTGATATCAATTATTTTCTCAGCCACTAAATTGCCATTTCAAATAGGGACGTTGCGATACTATCGATAACAGTAAAGTATTGAATTTTTTTTTTTTTCAATTATAACTCTTTGAGTTATTCGAGCGGGAGTGGGATTTTCCTTCTCGAGAACGAAACCGACTAATTATTTACTGATATATTTTTTTAAAAATTGATTATTTTTAATTTAAATAATTTAATTTTATGATAGTATATTCCATCGTTTGAAAATTAGTGAACTCCAATGTTGTTATAATTTAATCCAATTTATTCGTGGGCAATGAAAATTCTGTGTTAATTTATTAGATATGTTAAACGACAACAAGCACATTTAGCCTTTATTTATCTCGCAGAGTTTTTATACAAATTTATACGTCACACTACGTTTTCTGATCTTGGTGACTCAGGCGTGAAAAACGCATGATAAGCTCATAATCGATGTCACGTATTGATTCACGTAAAAAATTTGGAGGAAATATTTTACAAGTTTTCATTTTTAGACTCAAATCAATGGTCTAAAGATAATAAGAAAAATTCCAGATTTTGAAGATGAAAAAATAATTTCAAAATGTTCTTCATTTGACCACTCTAGAGAGTACGCGTAAAACTATAGTTTCCTCAAACATTTCAGAAACACTCTGTGCACGAATTCCAGGAAATACACGAACACTCGATATGACAATAGCAAAACATTAAATAAATAATCAATTATTTAAAATATTATAATATTAATGTTTTCAAATTGCTGTCTGAATTAGAACAATGACCTAGTTCCAAATTTTATAGTTTTTAGGGGACAGAATATTATTTTTCTATGCACATTTTTTTTTTTTTTTTTTTTATTAAAACAAATATGTTGCTTAGCTTATTACCATATAATGGTTTAATTTAATATATAAACTATTTATTTTTAGTTCAAGCTCAGTCCAAAAAATTTAATTTAAAACCAAATCGATCATTTTTCCTAATAAGTTATCCAACTGAAAATATTTAGATTTTTCTAGCGAATAGAATGGATTAAAATAAAATTAATAGAGTAAAGAAGACATAATGATCCACACTAGCTATACGAATGTTTTCATCAACAGTATCCATATCATATGGTTATTAGTTACAGCTTGACACGATGCGTGCTGCAGATAAATCAATTGGGCACCGTTCCGATAGTGACACTAATGAGTGTACAATAATCAATTACTTATATTAACAGCGCTAAAGTGTTTTGCTAAATCATTTGACGTACGATAATTGCCAAGTATTGTTTTTCGTGATTAACATGATCTTCTTTCGACCGATTCCGAGGTTTTCGAATACGATTGACAACACCCGATTGCGATCCCGAACAAAAATGCTCGTGTCCGTCCAAGCCGTCGTTTTCACCGCGTGCACCAGTGCATTTTATAAGGAATTTTCACTGGGCGACAAAAAATGTTTTTCTCGAAATAGTCATTGTATAATACCACAGTATTACACGTTCGTTTCGCTTTATATCGCCCAATCTTTCGAAATACTGTCAACAGAGTATAATCACTGGGCGAAATTTGTGTCGCCTAGTTAACCAGTTAAAAAATGCACTGGCGTGCACCGTCTGGACTCTGGCGAGCGCTGGCGTCCAAAACCTGACACTGTGCTCGCCGTCCGTCTATACAAATCAGCGACGTCTTCTTCCGCGGGCCAGGTCGACGGTGGGACACGTATCGGGCCCGCGCCAGCACCGCGATCCCGCTCCTCGCCGACCACGTCATTCGCGGCCGAAACGAGTGCGTCGCCTACACGGACTTCGGCCGTTAACCGCCTTTCCAAGAACGATCTCTAGCAGCTGTGCTCGGCGCAGGAGACCAATCGCGTGGACTACCGCCTGGACATTGACGTCAAGAACGTGGTTGTGTTATCCGACGGTAAGACCGACAACGACGGCGTGCAGGATCAGCCGGCCGACAAGGCGGTGAGCTAATCAATGTCACTGCAGTTATCGATAACGGATTAACGTTGATTAGCAAGAAATAAATTCGAATTTCCACATACTTTGAAAATTATTTAAAAATTAATGACTTAACCGAATTAAAAATTGTAAACGCCATAATTGTTTTTAAATACTTATCTATAAAATGGCTATCTTGGATTTTTAGAAAAAAATTTAATAAAAAATGCAAATTAATTATTTTTAGTTGTAAAGAAATTAAATAAAATTTAAGTTAAAAAAATTGTAGCGCAGAGCTCTATGAATCATAAAAAAAAAAAATTTTAAATTTTGAAAAGAAAAAAAATTATTTAATTAGTCAAATAGATCTGTTACACCCTGTATATAAAAAGCATTTGATAGTTTTCAACGTTCATTTTTCCAACCATTTATTGACGTACAAATAGAATATCAAAAATATATATGTAAGTCACCCAAAAGTTCTACTAATCAAAGTAATATGATTTATTGAAAATATCTCGATTCCATTAACTCCTAGTTTCGCCACATTAAATATATATACCAGGTTCTTGGTGTCAGAACATCATTAGTTTGTTATTATTTCATTTTTATTGACAAGCTCAGCTTAAAGTATTTTATATTAACACGTTGACTGACACGAGCCCGCCGGCAATCTAAGACGGTTATATTGATGTGGAGTCATGGTATAATTTATATAGCAATTGTGTAACGTTTATGCGTGTATTTATATATAAGAAAGCCCAATCGCAATTCTGAATAAATTTCCCTGGTCGGAAAAAACTGAATAATACGAATTTAGAAAAAAAATAGTTGGGTTGCGGTCAACTGTCGTAGTAATTATGTTTATTTTCTATGACGCAAGATTGATTACCGACGACCCAACGTTTTTCATGTTTTTAACTAGTGTTATTAATGTTTAAATCATGTATAACATGAAACACGACCATTCAGAATTAATGTAAAACAATTTCGCGAGTCGTTGATCGATAGAATGCTCCACTTAAGGACTTACCGTACGGAAATCAGCTCAAGAAAAAATGTTTATCATTAATTAGTAATGGAAATCAAAGATTAGCTGCACCAAACATAAAAAAAGAGGGAACTGAACATAAGTGTCCGGGGAATAGAAAACTAAAGAAATGTTGTACAGAATGTTATAAAAAAATATCACTAGAAAAAAGATTTAGGAAATCGATATATTTATTGCATTTTTAATTTTTTTTTTGTTTATCGAATAATTTAAAAACTAATAAAAAAATATTTTTATGTTTTAGAGAAGTATTAAATAAAACAGAAGTCACTACGATTTGCAGTTCATGTCCATCAAAACCATTATTTGTCCATTATATTTTTCTGATCATTTAATTTAACACATTGTATTACAAATTAGTTTAATTTTAATTTTATCAAAACAAAAAAAATATTTTTAAAATTATATCTGTTTAGATTCTTAAATCAAATTGGGCCCTTGTTTCATTAAGTGATTCAACTAAAATAATTTTGATTTTTCTTATGGACAGAATAAATTAAGACTATACGAATGTTGTTATCAATAGTCTGAATCAGTAAAGTGAATAGTCAGTATCATTTAATACTGTGGAATATTTCATTTTTAATTTCTACGATTCGATACGATATCTACTGATATCGTTACATTTGTTTCAATATTGTGCTGATATCACTACTTGTATTAGATACTAATTTTAATACTAATTATCGATACTTTATTTCGATACCCTTTCCCTAAATTCAAATAATTATTACTATTATCTTACTCGAAACCACACTAGTAAAGCTTAAGAAGATAAAGTAATCGTAAGAATGAAATTCAGAAAGTTATAACAAAAATATGTTTAAAATGTACAGAATAGCAATAATTATAACTACCATGGACTGTTAACAATTAAAAACAAAGCGTCGCTATTATTTTAACTCCCTACATGCATATATTTTGATTATTAATTTAATTGTTAAAATTGAAGATAAAATACTACTATATGAAATAGTTTATTACCGCTTTTATGGTAAGCACATTGATTTTATCGTGTTGGAACCATCAATAGCGACAACATGGTTTAACTAATTCATTTTGAATAAATATAAAAAATTTCATTTGAGATGTTTTTGATATTTTTAATTTTTATATATTTATTTAATGCGATAGTATAGTTCTTTTAATTCGGTATTCTTTCTGTTTCCACATTCCTCTCTAATTAGTTTATAACTTTATCCATACAAGTGAAAACACCAAAATAGCCACTTTCAGTAGAACTGTACGCGTGTAAGTCAAAAATGTATTTCGGAAAGATGAAAACATTTTCCCCATTTTGATACTGTACAAATCGAATATTTTAAAAATTGAGAATTTGGAAATGACATTAAAATATTATAATATATAAATACAGATTTAAATAAATATATAATCATATTTATTTTATGAAATGTATAACTTGAAATTATTATTTTTTTATATCACTTTTAGATTCTGAACGGAGTGAAGAATGTATTGATTTTACAATGATGTGTGTTTTTTTTTTTTTTTTTTTTTTTTTTTTTTTGTGTCTGTCGACACGTTTTGGGGCAGTAAAAATGCTTCGATTGCCTTATGTAGCAACTTTTCTGAAAGGAAAGTGAATCTATTTGGTACTTTGGGGGGTCAAAAGTTAAAAATTTCCAATATTTTTTAAATGCGACGGGAAAAACCATAAAAAAATTTGGGAAAAACGGGAGTTTTTACGCAAAACCAGTTTTTGACATAATCAAATTTTTTATTTTGCTATAACTCAAAAACTAATCGATGTAAATACTTGAAATTTTCACCAAATGTTTAGATTAGCGTTCTCTATACACCATTAAATTTTCAAAGTATTTTGACTTTTATGAAGCTATTTATAGACAATTGAAATTTTCAATATTTTTAAGTATTTTTTTTTTAAATAACGATAAAATTTTTTTGGCTGCCTAGAAAATCTTGAAAATTTAATACAAGGTTTCTTATAAGTTGTTCCTTAACTGATAAAAAAAAATCTAAAATCGTAAGTCACAATTTTTTTTTATAAGTGCTCAAAGTTCCAATTTATACGAAATATGTAAAAATCACGATAATTTGCAAGTTATTTTGTAGATAAAAATTCATAAAATTTTTTCTGTTCATACTTAAGGTTCAAAATTTTAACACGAGGTTATGTATAAGCTACTCTTCAAAAATCTTTAAAAAAATTTCTACCGGAATTAGAGGAAAAAATTTTATGACTGTTTGAAATTTAAATATTTACGAAATTGCATAAAATAGCGATTTATTCTCAAACGATTTTAAATATTTTTTATAATTCAAAAAGTATAAGTCGCAGATTTTTGAAATTTCTACCAGCTGTTAAGATTGGTATTTCCTTTATGTCATATTTTTTTCAAAATATTATATTGATTTTTAAGCCACTTATAGGCATTTAAAATATTCGATTTTTTTACATTTTTTTTTTATAATCGGTGATAAAAAAAATTTGGCTCGTACAAAATACTTGAAAATTTAATAGAAGATTCCACAGAAGTAGTTCTTAAAGTCATTCAAAAATTATTAAAATCCATAGGCACAATTTTTTTTTATAAGCGTTTGAACAGCGAATATTGACAAAAAATTACATGTAAAATATAATATACTGTATAATATTCTAGACTGACAAAGATATCGGTTTTTTTTAAAATGCTCTAACTCAAAAATGAAAAACCGCAACAACTTGAAATTTTCACCAAATCTTTATATTGACGTTCTCTATACATGGTTAAGATTTCAAAGTATTTTGACATATTTTGACTTATTTATAGACAATTTATATTTTCGATTTTTGTTAAATTTTTGTTTTTAAACATCTATAAAATTTAATTGATTGAGCGAAAACTCTTGAAAATTTTATACTAGGTTTATAATAAGTTAAACTTATCGTAACGTAAAAATATTGGTGATTGGTTAACTCAATTTTTTTTTATAAGCCCTTAATTCTCAAATTTGTATAAAATGTGTAAAAATCACGATAATTTGCATGTTATTTTGTAGATAAAAATTCATAAAATTTTTTTTGTTCATACTTAAGGTTCAAAATTTTAACACTAGGTTATCTATGAGCTACTCTTCAAAAATCTTTAAAAAAATTTCTACCAGACTAAGAGGAAAAAATTGTACGACTGTTTGAAATTTAAATATTTACGAAATTGCATAAAATAGCGATTTATTCTCAGACGATTTTAAATATTTGTTATAATTCAAAAAGTATAAGTCGCAGATTTTTGAAATTTCTACCAGCTGTTAAGATTGGTATTTCTTTTATGCAATATTTTTTTCAAAATATTATATTGATTTTTAAGCCACTTATAGTCATTTAAAATATTCGATTTTTTTACATTTTATTTTTATAATCGGTGATAAAAAAAATTTGGCTTCTACAAAATACTTGAAAATTTAATCGAAGATTCCACAGAAGTAGTTCTTAATGTCATTCAAAAATTATTAAAATCCATAGGCACAATTTTTTTTTATAAGCGTTTGAACATCGAATATTGACATAAAATTACATGTAAAATATAATATAATGTAGAATGTTCTAGACTGACAAATGATATCGGTTTTTTTAAAATGCCCTAACTCAAAAACGAAAAACCGCAACAACTTGAAATTATCATTATATCCTTATATTGACGTTTTCTATACATGGTTAAAATTTCAAAGTATTTTGACATATTTTGACTTATTTATAGACAATTTAAATTTTCGGTTTTTCTAAATTTTTCGTTTAAAAATAAAATATACTTATATAATATTTATAAATAACATTGTATTATATTCTAGACTAACATATGAACTCCGTTCAGAATCGTTATTCGTATACAATGATATCTATCATTGCATTCAAATTTAACAAATCCATTATAATAATGACCTATCCTATAAGCGAGGTGCACTCCACCCCTAACTGTACAGCAGAGCGAGGCCCATCCGGTTCTTTTTTCTCTTTTTTTCTCGTGACATTTAATTTTTAATTTGACACCAATATATAAAATAATTGAGTTTGTTTATCATTTCCTATTTATATTATAATTTTTTTTTAATATTGAATACTATTATATTTACATTTTTATCATACCTGTTCAAAGGGACTAGCCATTTTTTTAAATTAAAAAAATAATATATCTAATTAAAATCATTATAATAACGTACAAATATTTGTGTAAATCTTATAATGTATCTATACTTATAATAATATTTATTTCCGGAAAATAATTTAATTCAAATTTATGTTTGAGATATTTGAAATCTAAGTTTAATTTCATTATTATCATAATTAAAAAAAATACTACATCATAATTATATGTTAACTTTTAGATGTTTATTTCATCTTGAAAAATATAATTATCAAGCGACAAAATTAATTATACTAGTTAGGTAATAAAGAAAAGAAGAAAAAATATTGCTTAAGTAATTTATATGAAAATTAACGAAATATTTGATTGTCAAACAAATGCTAATTTTTTTTTGCTTTAAACCATCATTTATTCTTTATGATAACGTTTAGATAAGGTTAAAATGTCAACTATGTAAAAGGTTTTACCTCACAATAGGGTATTAGAAACCATTGTCAAAGCTTCCAAGGTTCATATTGTTTGACGCATCTTACGTTCAACCAATGTGATCAGTAAGGAATAGATAATACTAGGTATAAAACTTATAACTACAAAATGTATCATACATATTTATATTTTAAAAGTTAAATTACATTTTTGTTTTCAAATTCTGAGGGGAAAAGTTAGTGAAATGTATTAGTCTTACCATGAAATTTGTTTTTTTTTGCACCGTTTACACGTATTTGACTAAAAATAGTGCTCCAATCATCATTAAATAAATGTAAAAGATAAAAAATGGGTTCTAGATAATATTTTCGGAAGGGGAGAGGTTGTTTACTTTTTGAATTTTTTAACAGGATTCTGAGTAATCGTGAAAAATAAAGAAAACATTTAAAAAAAGCTTAAAATATCAATCAACATTCGAACTCTCATCAATAATAATTATATGATATTTGATGAAGCATTATTTTTTTTTAAGTTTGTGCATAAGATTTTGATAAGAAGAACTGCTCTGATTATTACTTTCGATACTCGTATTCCTGTGAGGAAATTTTATATAATTTTACTTTAAACAGAGTTATTTATGAATTTTCATTATAATTACGATAAGTTGACGTAAGGTTAAAAAGAAAAAAAAATTAGCAGTACTGGTATTTGATAACATTTAATATTTGTTTTCATCGGCATTCAAAATATTATAACTGTATACATGTGAAAGGCTCACTGAATGCTTATATCATCGTTTGTTGTAGTTAGTATAACTGTCAAAAAATTGAAATATTGTTTTTTTTTTTTATCTATATTAAGAAAATTATATTAATTAAATAGCTGCATCCGAATTGGGCCCCGAATTTAAAATTACTACATTAGCTGGCTCCCGGATTTTTTTAAGTATTACTCTAGTTCCTGAATATTTTTTGGTAAGTACTAAATTATACTAAAAATATAAGTACTACATTATACTAATATTTTTCTTCCCATTTTAATAGACTAAAAGAAAAATTCATAACT
Source organism: Sipha maydis (assembly GCA_034509805.1). NCBI lineage: Eukaryota > Metazoa > Arthropoda > Insecta > Hemiptera > Aphididae > Sipha > Sipha maydis. Next base: position 231,905 of record JASXSY010001149.1, read on the forward strand.
AAAAATATGACTAAAAAATTGCAGGAATAATAAAAAAGTGATTTTTAAAAAATATTATTTAATTTTAATTTATATTATATATTGATTTAACATATTTAATATTTTTACTAATGCATTTCTAATAATTTATATTTTAATGGAAAAAACTAAAAATCAAAAAAAAACTATAAAAAACATTTTTAACCATACCTGTGCTCTAAATAGATCATAGATAGTGTCCTAAATCTGTTAAAATGGGAAGGAAAATGATAGTATAATGTAGTACTTACCAAAAAATATTCAGAAACTAGTGTAATACCTAAAATAATTCAGGACCCAACTAGTGTAGTACCTATAATAATCCGGCACCCAACTAGTACACTACCTGCGATTAGCCCCTAGTAATCGGGACCCAACTCAGATGCTCCGTATTAAATTAGTGACGATTTTTGTCCCCAAACAACTTCACGTTATCGGGCGGTGGTTTTCGCGAAACAATACACACGAAAATTACAATAATGGACACACACACTGGACTCTTCGATTACATAACACATGATATGACGAACAACGATAAAACAGATATTAATATTAATTTATAATTACGTGATAAATATATGCACACGCGCCCGCGTACGTGTTTGTATGTTAATTGGGTCGATCGGTGGTGAATTCAAATGGGTCGTTGACCGTGAAATTCGGTTTCAACACATTTAAACGTTGACGCTTTTCGTGGTGGAACCGATCGTGCTGGAAAAAACATTAACGAAGGGTTATTCAACAATTGGACGAAATGTGTACCCGTTTAGCCGTTTAGGGCGTCACGATAATTAACATTTAATTAATATAAAATTAACAATAATAAAACTGATCCGCGTGGATATAAAGAATTATTATCAAGAAGATTTAAATATTTTTTAACGAGAAACGGTAGATGACGACGACGATTATTGTCAACTGTTATCCATTACCCTAAAAATTACAATTTTCGTTATTATATATGTATATGGTTATTCTTGGCGATGCCCATAGATATATAATATGATTTATATACCTGCGCTTAATAATAGCTACACTTGGTCAATACTCTTTACTAAGAGGGGCTAAAATTTGTCAAGTAAGATTTGTTAAATATATGTAGGAGTAAGGAAATTGTATAAATTATACATAGAGCCTCAAATTATTTTTTTGAATAATATTCAATTTCTTTAAAAATCTAAAAAAAAAACACAAAAAAAACTTTAAATATGTAGAAAATATAAATAAATTTCGTTGAAAATCCTCCAAATATGCATATTTAACAAAATATGCCCAAAAATGCAAAATAAAATTATTATATTCTAAATTTAAAAAAAATACAAAACGGATTTTTAGCTAAGATAGCATTATATAAGATTAAAGGAAAAAAAGAACCGGATGGGCCTCGCTCTGCTGTACAGTTGGGGGTGGAGTGCACCTCGTTTATAGGATAGGTCATTATTACAATGGATTTGTTAAATTTGAATGCAATAATGGATATCATTGTATATGAATAACGATTGTGAACGGAGTTAATATATTTGTCTAGGATATAATACATTGTTATTTATAAATATTGTAAAAATCATATTTTATTTTGAAACGATAAATATATTTATCTATTAGGATAGGTTGGCAGTTGTATACAGCGACATAGTTTGTCAGTCTAGAATATTATACATTATATTATATTTTACATGTAATTTTATGTCAATATTCGCTGTTCAAACGCTTATAAAAAAAATATTTGAATGACATTAAGAACTACTTCTGTGGAATCTTCTATTAAATTTTCAAGTATTTATAAATTATTATAAAAAAATCGAATATTTTAAATGCCTATAAGTGGCTTAAAAATCAATATCTAATCCTAACAGCTGGTAAAAGTTTCAAAAATTTGCGACTTATATTTTTAGAATTATAACAAATATTTAAAATCGTTTGAGAATAAATCGCTATTTTATGCAATTTCGTAAATATTTTAATTTCTAACAGTCATAAAATTTTTTCCTCTAATTCCGGTAGAAATTTTTTTAAAGATTTTTGAAGAGTAGCTTATAGATAACCTAGTGTTAAAATTTTGAACCTTAAGTATGAACAGAAAAAATTTTATGAATTTTTATCTACAAAATAACTTGCAAATTATCGTGATTTTTACACATTTTATACAAATTTGAGCTTTAAGGGCTTATAAAAAAATTTTGAGTAAACCGATCCCGATATTTTTTAGTTACGATAAGTTTAACTTATTATAAACCTTGTATTACATTTTCAAGAGTTTTCGGTCAACCAATTAAATTTTATAAATGTTTAAAAACAAAAATCGAAAATTTACATTGTCTATAAATAAGTCAAAATATGTCAAAATACTTTGAAAACTTACCCATGTATAGAAAACGTTAATATAAAGATTTGGTGAAAATTTCCAGTTGTTGCGGTTTTTCGTTTTTGAGTATTTTAAAAAAATGTAATTTGTAAAAACGTGATTTTGCGTAAAATTTCCTCTTTTTTCGTAATTTTTTTATCGTTTTTTTTTGATTTTTTTAAAAAGTATTGAAAAACTTGGATTTTTGACTTGCCAAAGTACCATTAACATTCACTCAGAAAAGTTGCTACAAAAGCAGAAGTCGAAGTCATTGTACTTTGGCAAGTCAAAAAAGTTTCTTCATACTCTAAAAATAAAAAAAACACACATTATTGTAAAACCAATAGATTTCATCACTCCGTTCAGAATCTAAAATACAAGTCATCAACGTCCTAACTGTATTCAACAAGGTATACATGATAGTCGAAATTAAGGAAAAGGTATTATTATATACATACATTTTAAATACACATTTTCATTATTAAATAATATTGTCGTAGCTAACGTAGGTGATGCGTGGAAAAATCCCTGAGTTACCGGAGCACTCGAATTATTAATTAAATATAATGCAACAAGAAAAAAAATCTTGTAAACCAAACAGTAGATAACTAAAATGTTCATCTAAGATGAACAAATAGATAAGATTAACATTTCTATCGAGATAAAATAATGGATAGTTAATATTTTTATCTGGACGATTTTCAACACTGGGAACGATAGGGGTCAGGTAGTGATGATGCCGATGGTGGTGGTGGCGGTGGTGGCGATGGTCGAGCGATTGTTCTTTTGACGTCTCTAATGGACGTAATTTTTTTTTTTTTTTTGCAGACCCTTGCACACGGCCACCGAAGGGCCGGAGAGGTGATGAAATACGGAGTGAGCTGAGAATGGGAGAAGTGGAGGTTTGAACGACACAGAAGGAAAACGTGAAAACGTAAGGGACACGAGGGCGCGAGTGGGACCGGAGCGTGCGCGCGAAAGACTGGGCGATAAGCACTAAGAAGAGTGGGCGGACGGGAGCGAGAGAGGAACGAACCACCGACGGCGTGGCGGGCGGCCGGCGGGACTCGACGGCGGCCGGCCGACAGACGTTCGGCGGTTCTCGGCGATGGCGGTACGTTTCGCGGCTTAGTCGCATGACGATGTTTCGTCCCAGAGGCGATAGTGCGCTGGCCCCGGGCACGGACCGGTGGTAACGGCGACGACGCGCGGTTCGGCATCGTTCGTTCGCGGTTTTTTTTCTTTTCTGTTCGCTGCTCCTCCCCCCCACCACCCACCCCCTCGTCAACGTTCGCGCGGCCCCCGGTTTCCGCGCGCTGCACTCCGGGTGCACTCCGCCGCCGCAGGGACACGTGATCCGCGCACGGGTGCGAGAACAACGTCGTCGTACGAGAAACGGGTAGTGGTGCGCGGCACGGAGCGCCCGAGCGCCGTCGGGTTTGGCGCGCGCGACACGCGACACCGGAGCGGGGAGAGCAGATCCGAAGATACCGAGACGAAAAGCGGATAAGATCGTCCGAGCACCGAACAGCCGTCAGCGGACCGCGTCTCCAGCCGACCTCGGTCCGATGGCCACGTTCCGGTCGCCGCATTCGCCGCACGCGGTGTTCGTTTACCTGTTACTCGTCCGTAAGTGTCTGCACGCACCATGTACGTACCATCCCCTAGGCTCGGATTGGCGGTGGGGGAGCTTACTCGACTGCCGGCCGGGCTCCGTCCGGGAACCAACGCGTTCCCGAGCCCGTACGGACAACTCGGATTCGTCCGACCGACGTTCACGTCGAAAGCGCTGCGGCGATTAGCTTTTCCGAAACGGGGGGGTTCACCAGCTGCCTTTAGCATCGAACGGTGCACGCGTACCGCGTGTCTGGGGTTTTCGTAATTTTTTTCTTCTTCCACCCGGCCACAGGGCTCCCTAGTAACGTTCGCCGATCGTCCTGTACGCGCGATCGATTGCATTTTATTTTTATCGTCAGTCGACGGGTTTCATGACGAAATTATACGTTAATGTACGATTATTTGCCTTTTCCCTTCCCACTCGTTTGTCGGTGCCTCTAGGTACGTTGATATAGTTGCGGATGAAAACTCATTGTCCCGTGATCCTTCGCAGGACTTCGCTGGAGCGTCGGTGCTCGCCGTGAAGCCACTGATATCCTGCGGTCGCACGTGCGTCAGCGGAAAAACGTCATCGGTAGTCGTGTTCCGTTATAGTGGTGATTTCATTCACGACGCGCATAATTTTAATATAATTATAGTGATTATAAGATAAACGGGATTATACGTCATGTGTATGGAAATGATAAGCGGTGATTGTATACTGATTTCAATCTTTAAACGCGTGTCGACATTCTACGTCGTAAGACGCGCGTGTAACACGTAATAGCAACATTTATTTTATTTGTATTATTCTGCGTAACTTGCATAATATATAATATGAATACATGCGCCCTTAAAACAGTTTTTATATACGATACGATGTAGCGTGCAACGTACACATAATGTTGTTGTCAAGACTGCAATTTGAAAGCATTTTCTTTCGGATCGTCTTCGCACACACTGACCGTCATCGTCACATTATATTGCTATAAACCATCGCACTCCTATAGGAAAACGAAAAGTGTTGAAACGTTATTTTAACGTTCGTCAAACGTTCGTTATCACCTTTAAACTGCAGGAATCTCCACGGGCAACGTAAATATCCAACAACCCAATCCCCCGGATAAGGATCTGATCAAATTATGTACTTATCATAGGAATTTCCCATTTGGGCGTATAATACAATACGAATGGATAATACACATTACGAATTCAAATCCTGCCGCTTAATATTAGAGTTATATGCTAAATTAGATACCTATAATTTGTATTGTGTGGGTATCCGCTATATCACGGTTACGCGCACACCGCTATTGTAGTTAATACCGATGCATATCAATTATTCAGTAGGTACACTATACCATAATAATACTATTTTACTTTTTTATATTTACTTTAAATATCCAAAATATATTATTTGATTAATCATTACACACACACACACAAACACACACACACACACACACACACACATACACACACACACAAACACACACACACACACACACACACATACACACACACACACACACACACACACACACACACACACACACACACACACACACACACACACACACACACACACACAACGTGACTAGGACCAGCGATTTATGATAAAGAGAAATTTGAATTGGCTTCTTAGGTATCTTACTAATTTCCAGATTTATTTTGTTCTCTTACTTTACAGATGAATCGTCCCTTGAGGGTAATTAATACCTATGTATTCGTTTCATTTCGATGAAAACCACGTTGCTTTACAACAAGTCGTACCCATATTATACAATATACCTACACATTATGCAATATACCTACACATTTTATAGAGTTTCAATTAAATATGTTGTTGGGTTTTGAGTAACGAACAGTATCAATTAATGAATTATAGGGTGAATTCTTATTTTATCGAATATTTAATATCTTCGTTGTTTAAATAAAATAATGCAATAAGTATACATCTAGAACATATGTATTTAAATTTCAGACGTATGTGATTTAAAATGTGTTGTATAGTTTTGAAATAAAAACAAAAAAAATTACTTAACAGAAAAATATCTCTGAAATTTCTATTAAATGAATTTCGTTCATGAATAATTATTACCAAAAATGATTGTTTTATCAAAATGTACGAGCACTAATTGTGAACAATATAATTCACACAAAAGTTTTAATTAAATCGAAATAATAACAATAGTGCGCGATAGAGCTTATAATATTCGTGAAAGGTATTTTGTTTATCTCTTTTATACGAGTTTAGAACTTCACAATAGTCATTTGACAAAGAAATCCCAAATTTTAACTGATATAATTTCAAATATTAATATTCATAGAACCATTAGTTTAATAAAGTAAAACGTCTCAGAAACGAATAAGAACTCGATTTATATGAACAAATTAAAAATTTTTGCACAAAAAATATCAGAGAAATATTATAAAATATCGATTTAAATAGATTTTTATAGCTCGAAAACACGTATTTAATAAATCGCATGTAATCTTTTTAGGCATATCTATATGAAAAAATATTTATTTCGTGAAACGAAAACGGTTTTATCCAAATTTTACAAAAATTTAAAAATAATTATCAATAAACGTAAATTTATATTGGAATACAGTATACTCTAAATACCTTCGGGCTTCGTTAGAACATAAAACGTCCGTGTCATAATACTAAGTGAAAAAATATTGTTTTTTTTTTTTTTTAGAAAAAATCATATTTTAATAATTAAATTTATAATTAAGATTTTATTTTAAAATTAATTTTTTTAAATTTTATTTTTTATTTTTATTATAGTATTTGAGCGAACGTTAATGTATTATTGTTGATCTGATATGAAAACTGCACAAAAATAACTTTTCGTATAATTTCGTAGTTTCTTAATCGAAGAGGGATTTTTTTGGCATCTGCATGATAAGTACTACATAATGTTTATAATAATGTAGATCTGGATAATCATAGGCGTTAGTTAATGTTACAAAGCTAAATTTAAGTAGTACAAGCTTGTACAATGTAGAAATTTATAAGATAATGAAAATTCTGAAAACCGAGAATAATATGGAATGTTAAAATGTAAGCCGTTTGCATTTTAATAATTTAAAATAAAATTGAATTTTACTGTCGTGTCTAATGAAAACATACTAATTTTACTCATTTATTTTCCTATATTTGAGAAAAAAAAAAATAATTAAAAAACATATATTAAAATATTTCACCCTAGAAGTGGATAGTATATATTTTTATTAACTAATTTGTTAAGCAAATAAGTTCGAAAAACTGAGAGTAAATGAAAATTGTAAATTAATTACGCTTATATAACTAAAAACATATTTTCCAGTAATTATTAATGAAAAATATTTATGATTTTAATTCACGAAAATAAAGAATTTCCCTAAATAATTTGCCAGCTGAAGCTCGCTAGACAAAAAAAATAAATATGTTTATTATCTAATTCATGAGACCAATTAATGTTTTTTATATTTATAGATAGAGTTGAAATTAAATTACTGGACATTTTATTTGAAACAAAAATATAACAGTATATTATTAAAATTTGAATTTATGATAAAACAAGTATAGATTTTTCATTATTTTATTTTGATTGAATTATTGAAAAATACGATATGTTACATATGAAAGTATGACGTTTATCGTTTTAAATATGAATTGAAGCAGAAAATGATCAATCAAGCCTATCTAAAAACTAATTACTGTATAAACACATCCATTACAAATTAAAATTGGCACATACAGTTTTTATCATATGATATTAAATATTAATGTTGATCGTTTTATTGTTTTCACATTTTGACATTTCAAAGATTATATGGATTTAATGTGCGTGTTAATACACATATATTATTAGGAGCGTGTTATGGTTAAAATTTTACATTGTAATCCTACATTGATTAATTGAACGATTTATTGATTCAAAAATAAAAGAAAAAATATGTCTTGAAAACTTTGAAGTTTAGCGATACACAGTAGAATATTTTTAAACAATATATTTGGTGGAAAAATGATTTTTTTATTGTTGCATAAAAATATATTCTAATGTATTGTGTGCGCATACCATGTACCACTGTGTTGACATTTGACTAACGACATGTATTCATAAAATATATATTATATAAGAGACAGGGTTGCATAATAAATCTGTCACAGTCGTCCAAAGATTTTTCTATTATTTAATAATATTATTAACCTTAAGCATGGAAGATTAAATATATATATACATTTTCGTCATTCCGAATTTAGCGTATAATACTAAGATACGTTCTGAAGTTTATACACGACAAAATGTCAACAACACGGTTGAAGGTATGATAGTTTTGAGATTAAATTTCAATATAAAATTTAATTTATGTCAAAATTATAATATGTTGCATGACTTAAATATGTTTTACATAAATATTGTTGACACAACATTTTACATGTTATGAATATTTTTTTATATTTCTTACTTTGAAGTTCATTATTTATCAATAATATCATACAATAATAATTACCAGTCTAAAGTTGTCTTTTTATAATTATATACAATATAAATACTAAATGGTTATATATTTAATGGTTAGTTGTTTTAAATACGCGAACACTGATTATTTAAGTATATTTTTGAAATATATATTTATAGTTTTACTCGTTATTATAATTTTTTATTTTTTTTTTTTTATAGTTATTTAAAATAAATAAAAATATTTTAATTTTGATGATAGTGGAAAAAAGTAAAAGAGTTATATTATTAAATTTGAAATTATATGATAAAATTTGAATGTAGGTCTCGAATCTTGGTCGAATGCAGTTTTTATTTATTTAAAAAAACTATTTTTATTAAAATATAATAAAAGTTCAAAAAACTAAATAATAATTAATTATTCGTTTTATTATATGAATTCATTATTTATTTTCAAATACCATTTAAACTACAAAGTTTAGAAGAAAGCGTCATAAACGAATATTTATACCTGCCTACCTACTTAAAAATCTAATAAAAATACATTTAGCTTCCATATGATCTTTATCTCAAATGTCCAACTTAAATTGTTATTATATCCATTATTGTTAAGTTACGCGTAAGCATTTGCAGGTCCAATAAATGTTTATTACAAATGTCATGAATCTGCGTTATGGATTACTTATGGGTATAGGGTAAACAATTTTACAAATAATTATTATTCTTCTGCAGATTTATAATACCATTAAGATTCCCTTTAATCGGAAAATTAAAAATATAACTTAACAATAATATATTACGTTTAAACTTATTCTATGAAGCTAATCATTATAATACATGCTTATCTTAATAATAGGCTTAAATGTTTGACTAACATCGAACAATGTGATCGACGTTTCTCTTAGCTTACTAGCGGGCCAAAATTCAAACTTGAATGCATATTCTTAGGATATTATCCTCAACAACAGTATTTATGAAATACGAGTATTCGCATTGTGCCAAGTTTTAAAGTCTTAGGTTCTTATCTTTGTCGAACAATTCTTTTTTTCAGTTGTAAATTCGGACTTTAAGATGACATAACATTTAACATTTCATACAGTTCATTAATAAATTGATTTTAAATTAAGATAAATTTTGATCTGTTATTTTTATTTTTCAGTCCTACATCTTAACAATAGTTATTTAGTCACCAATATATGATATTGTTTTATCAAATGTAAATTTAATAATAATTGACGTTAAAATATATAAATTTAAAATACCTGCTATTTTGTGCGTAACTATGTAAATAATTACAAATATTTCATGAGAAATGATTATTTTAATTTTATTAGTCTGACGACAATATTATTCCAAAATGTATTTATTTTTATTTTTTGATTTAAAAAAAAGATATAGTTTATGAGAAATATATCATTCAAATTTTTTATTTTTAATCCTTTTTTACGATGAAATAATTGTCGATGTTAATAGTATTTTGACTTTAATGTTATTACTACGCGAATTATAATAAATTATTTTGAGAAAATGCAATTCAACATTGTGTCAATTCAAGTGGTTTGTCTTACGATTCTGTTTCAATAATAATACCATATGCACGAGATATCTTTTAACTTAAGCCCCAATATTGATCAACACTTTAGTCCATCAAACTTAATAAACAATCTAATATTCTAATGACATTTATATTTATATATAATATATTATATATTATATAACTTATAAGATAGTAATAATCATTTCAATTCAATAAATTGTACACTTAATACACTTTAAATAAATTATGGATCAATAATATCTTGAATAGCATTTGAGCAGAGTTAAGATTGGTTAAACACAAATTGGATACAGAAATCATAAGGTTTTCTAGATTTTACAAAAAAAAAAAAAAATAACGTGTTTTTATTTTTACTGTAATGGTAACATTGAACTATATACAAATCGTACAGAACACTTAAATAGTTGTACATAATTTATTATATAATTTTAGTTTTGTATGTTACCATATACAATAATCCTTAACATAATGATCATATATGTATGGTCACCAAGACTTTGACACATTTAACTTTTCTTACATATCGAAAAATTTGTTTATTAATAATAAACGGATTATCGAGTTTTATAATGTGATTTAATACACTCTTCCAAAATTAATGAAACATATGATAATTCGACTTGCTTGTATGTATTTACACTATAAATATTTTTCACTTAGTGACGTGCAAAGAAACATATTGAATTTAAGAATTTCTTAGTTATTAACATTATAGTTTGAATTAAATAATTTAAAAAAATTCTAAATTTTTAAACTAAATAATTCATAGGTTATTTCCCAACCAATCTACTTTATTTTGCTTTATTATTATGATAAATATAATGATATTAATCTAAAATGGCTTTGTAAATAACTGGATAAGTCCTTTAATTGCTGAAATATTTTAAAATAGTCACGTTTCAACTAGTAAAATACGTGAAAATATTTTTTTTCCATGGTAATATCGATGACAGTAAAGTAGTTATATCAAATTAATGTAAAACTGGATTTGAATTAATGGTGTTCACCGTCAAATAATGTTTCACACTTTTTCCACGTTTTATCAAACTACTTAAAACATTATTACGGTTTGTTTTACCTTGTTATGGTTGCTGGATTGTAATTGGTTAAAAAATAAATATCCCCATAAATACATTTATGTAATTTATTTTTTTTTTTCTTTTGTAGGGTCTTCTGGCCTTTAAGACCTTCCCGTACAACAAATTGTCCTCCATCTTTCTCTGTATACAGTTACCTCCCTTAGAGGGAACCTCTACATTTATATAATTATACTATAATTACATTGTAAATGTTAAAACACTAAACAAAGTTTTATTAACATAATTAATTAAAAAGAAATGTTGATATATACAGTATTATTAACGATTTAAAAATAAAAAAAATACATTATGTGACATTTTTTTTTTTTTTTTGAGTATATCGATCGATATTACCTACACATTCTTCAAGATATAATATCACTCAAATTTAATACAAAATAAACAAAGCTTAAATAAAAATTCAATTTTGTTGTTATGCAAATTAATTTTATCTTTAAGTGCAATGGTGCAAATTAGAAACCATCAAATTCGATTTTATAAAAAATTATAATACGATATTATTATATAATAAATGAGAAATATTTATTAATTGTTATTTTATTAGAAAACGTAGTTCGCATTATTTTCTGTATATTTATGTGTCTTGAATAAATTAGGTACATAGTATTATTGCTTACTACCAAGTTATTATTTTTCAATCAGATATCAATCATAATGTGTAATGTAAGAGTTATAAATCGTCTTAAAAATTACAATGTGTTTTTACTGATAAAGTATTGCGAAATATTTTCATAAAATATAAAAATATAAATAATAATATTAGGTACACGCTAAAATATATTTTGAAGAATTTATTCTTCTTGTCACTCTTGAGCGACACCTTTGTTGTATCAACCATTTTTGGTTCTTTATAAAACACAATTAAATGAGTTAGTGAATATTAACTGAACTACGCGATGTGCCGTTGTATAAATTGTGTTTTAAATGTTCATAAAGAAACAGATAATGTATTTTAAACCATTTTTAACTTTGATAAGAATATTAAGTTATAAACTTGAAGACTTTTTCATAATTCAAATTAAGCTTAGAATTTCATTTTTTGCATATGAGCAAGACTAATTTTAAACACTTTTCCATCGAGGGCACGAAAAATGTCTAAATGGATTTTGATGAGTTCATAATCTTTTGTCTGGATATTTTTATGTATTTATTTTTTACTTTTTTTTATAATACTTCGATAAAAAATGTATAAAAGCCTTTCAAGATAATAATATTAAAAATAATATAATGTAGAAATATTTTACTCATCATTGTCATTAGCATATTTTTTTTTCCATCGAGTGATCAAATTCAAATGATTATCAAAGCGATGTAAGAAAAGTACGCTACCATTTTTCACAGGGTTCTTTTTAACTTCTATTCTAAACGAGTTAATATATTCATAAACGAATTTCTGATATATTTTACTAGTGTGTATTATTTTCACTCGGTAAAACCATAACCTATTTCAAAATTGGGAATAAAAAAAGAAGTTAATCCCGTAACATGTAACGATAAACGTTATAATAATACCAAGACCATACTTTAGATACCGGAAATATTTCCAGCTACACGAATAAAAAAATAAATAAAAAATTGTAGAAAAAGTTTTATCTTAAAAAGACGAAATATATTCCGAAACATATGTTGTTCTATGGATTAGAACACATGGTCGAAACTGATGGCATTAAGGGCTTTGGGACGTCCAGAATACTGTGAAAAGAACTATGTCACGTTTTTTCTCTGTTCTCATTTGAACGTGTTGTTTTGTACTATTTCAGTAAATACATTTTGTTTGAAAGTAAATTGAAAATACTTCATTGTACTATGATAATAATACTTTGACGCAGAAGAGAACATAAAAATTAAAATCGAAATTGGTCTAAGTGTTTCAAAACGGATACTGTAGAGAGCATTTGATTAAATTCCATATAAAGAAATATGCAAACAAATGAAATGGGATGCACTTGCTGTTCATTTATAGTTTTTACACTAAAACTCTATATGAATACATGTTTTATTACACCCTGTTATACATTGCAGTTGTAAACAATGGTGGTATCAGTATGTTCTTTTTTTTTTGTATTTCCATGGGCACGTATCAAAACAATAAAAAATACATAAATACTCGATAAAACACAATATTTTCCATGTGATTTGATAACAGCAACAGCGCAGTAAAAGCTTGGTCAACGATAAAGGCCAGCCCAGTAATAATGTGCTGGTCATCATTTCGATCGGTTCGTCATAGTAGTAAAACGGATTTGGTGGAAATTATGTTTTGTGTTTCCCAAAATATTCTTCAATAACCATTCACAATATTACGCTATAGAAAATTTATTTCGTATGCGCGTATGTCTTAAGATCGTTCATGATAAATTAGTTGTTTCTAACTTGTAATGTACTATGTTATAGTCGTCAACTTAATCTAAGTTTAACTGAGTTATTAGTTACTTAACAATTGAATATTTGATCGATCTTACAACACTTATAGTTGAACGTTTCTCAGACTGTGAGACGCGCTTCCCTTGGGAGACGCAAGGCAAATATTTATATTATGTATTTCACTACCATATATATGTATTGATTTTTAGACAATAGTTTGCTTATATTTAAGTAATAAAAAATGTTTTATTGGGTAATTCGATGAATATTTTTTTTATTTTTTTTTTGTTTCGGGTATGTGTGACCTATAAAACTAATATATACATATAATTATAGCCATATAGTAAATACCGATCAATCATCAAATCAAACGGTAATAAGCAAATCAAATAATTGAAACAGTCATCAGAGTATACTACTGTGTTTTTTTTTTCAAATATAAAAGGTAAAGGTAAAGTATTATGTTGAAACTAGTAAGATTATCACGAAGTAATAATTTTAAGAGATGAGTTGAAAGAACGCTGACGAAACCTTATGTACGTATAAACATCTCTCACCATCTCTTACCACTACGTGTTTTCCGCCTAAAATACGAGATGACTTTTTAATAAATAATACCTACGAAAACAGGGTCACGTGAAAATGATAGTATTTACTGATGCATAATATTTTTGTGGTACATTCGAAAAATTGGTATTTTACGCGTAATACTTCGGAAAAGTGCTGATATTGAAATTTTGTATAACTTTTAACTAGGATTTATCAGGAAATAACGACGAGGTCATGAGTCATACTAGGAATTAAGATCAATAATCGTAATCTCCCGTAAATTATTTTTACAGTTTTATTCTCAAAAAAAAAAAAAATTAAATGTTTTCTTAATCCAGGTAAATTCTACTTTTGAGACAACATATTTTGTTTCACATTTCTTAAATACAGTTTATTATTATTGAAAACTTTTATTATTCCTGTTTTTAAATACAGCCGTGTAAATATTTTCTTCATATTATGTGTTTATTATTTATCAAAATTGACATCAAATTATTGTTTTTTTTTTTTTTTTTTTTTTAACTTTCAGACTAACTTTTATTGCGTCTTCTTGAATAACACATATTTTTTGTATATTTCAACCTCAATAATTTGAGATAGAAATAAGTTTATCCTACATCGCAATATGAAAAATAAAAACATTTCGAAGGATCTTGGGAAGACAGGAAAAAGGTTATAGAGTAAATACACAAAACGGACCCCAATTAGGTGGAAGATTATTTCCTTAGATGTTTTGTTATGGATTAACCGGACAAGGTCAAAAGAAAATCTTGTAAAATGCTGACGATAATCAAAAAATGTTAAAAGGAACCGCAAATATGATATTTAGAAAAACCACGGTGAACGAAATTGGAACAGAAATATTTATTTATTCAATCAATAATCATAAATGCGCTTAATGGTAGTACGAGATGAAAAAAAATAAATAAATAAAAAGTTCTATACCATAACAGGGAGTGAGGATCCTTTTCAATACATTCTCAGTACGGTAAAATGTAAAATATCGTATATCTTCCTATTTGTTTGATAATAATTCTTAACATTATCGTTTTTTGGTTATTTGAAAAAAGTGAAAACAAATTTAACATTATTACCTCTTTAAACATAACATTGTCTATACCTACACTCGTCTATACACGATATTTTCTTTTTTCTTAATATTTCTGTCAGTCAACCACGCTGGAAAATTATTTATTTATTTTTATCAACTGAATAATAATTACTTTTCAACTGGTTATTAGGTCAAAAGAATTGCCTGAATATATTTTATCGTGTACATCCCGACTTGGCTATTAAAGTATTCTGTTCGTTATGCATTGTAGTGCAGTAGCCAATTATGTGTTTTGTTTCATAATTTGTAGTATGTGGCCCAGGAAACGAAACCAATCGCCATCACGCGCTCGTAAACGTCATGTTGTCAGAAATTACATATCCGAACGGACTGCGGACCGGCGAAAATGATGCACACTAAACAAAACGAAATTTCGTCTGCATGCACTT
The DNA here is from genome assembly GCA_034509805.1 of Sipha maydis. NCBI lineage: Eukaryota > Metazoa > Arthropoda > Insecta > Hemiptera > Aphididae > Sipha > Sipha maydis. The sequence continues at coordinate 247,388 of JASXSY010001149.1, forward strand.
GATTTTATTCATTTTCGATACCTTCGCGTGGTAGTCGTATTGTATCCGTTGTATATTGTATGTTTTAGATGTCGAGTGATTCTAAAAATGTATTATTACGTGGTACGCAACTAGGTAATCGGTAAAAAGTGGTCGGCTAAAGACGAAATAAAAATGTAATTGTTTTCAAAACCTGGAAAATTGATTTTATATTTCTCAGCATTTGAAATCTTTTTATATATGATATGAAATCCATACTGTCCACAATAGCTTAAGGATAAAAAACGATCGATTTCATTATCCTAAATTATAATTATACATTTATCAATATGAACCGTCGGTGTGGTTTATAAAACATTTCAATAGCAATTATAACCCGTTGAAGTGGTTTTGTAATTCCACTGTTCTTATTATGTTTAATTAAATTAAATTGTATCCAATGGCACTTTAATAAATGTGTTTTTTACACGATTCAATGTTTCCGTTGTTGAAAATACTGTTAATAAACGCGTAGAGATTAAATCTTGGGGCTAAATGCGGTTGATCGTACGTTCGCTGGACGGGTGATCGTGCGAGTGTTTGGCGATTCGTTGTACCGTGCCCCTAACGTGTAATTGAAATTTATAGTCACAGTCGTATCGCAGTACCTTAAAATGTGGGAATCTCTTTGAAAAGATAAAAACTTTATATAAAAAAAAAAAAAAAAGGAGAAGCTTTTTACGAGTTAACGCGTTTCATAACATTATTATTACGTTAAACATTATTTATGTATTATTAATTAAAACTTCACGTGAGAAAAATATCATATGTCTTACAATATTAATGATAGTTATTTCAGTACAGCTCATTTTCTGCGGTTTTATAATGAACCCAGACTTTAAACTCGAGTCATGTTAAAAGCACGGATGTGAAACGCACGCGCGCCGCGGGACTTGAATGAAATATAATGTTATGAGCTACGAGCTTGTGTATTTCATTCCGGTTTACTTCTAGAAATATAAAATCGCGACGCGCACCCTATTGTTTTGGTAATTAAAAGCTGTCTGTTCGGTTTTATTGTCTTGGGAACCATCCAGGTGTGGGCTGCATCCCGTGCAACGAAACGACTCGGTTGATACACAAATTATGTACCATAACCATACGACTGTTTGCGCACGCCGGTACACGCCGTACCGCACGCGCACACACCCGCCATGTTCTGCGGGTCCGCCATTATACTAGTCACGAATAATTGGAGTCGGTTCTATTTTATTGTTACGGTTTACGAGGACATTAAGCTAAACAGCAGTGGACGCGAACAGCTGTACAACGTCCGCGGTGTATCGTCACTCCGCCGATAATCTGTTTATTTGAGAATTGTTTTCCAAACGCATTTCAGCCGTTCATGTTTACCGTCGAACCGATCGATTTCATCGGCCTTATTAGTCATACGTAAACAACGCGCGTACTACACATGAATTAATACTCTCTTTTTACGCATATTTTTCCTGCGACTCGTCTGGTGCGGCATCGCAGCGGATATCATTTCCAATATTTCCACTCGATAATGTCGAACCGGGACGGTTTGGTTTTTTTTTTTTTTTAAATAAACATTTTTTTTTTTTCGCAAAAATGTAACGGGAAAAAAAATAAAACTTATACGTTTTAACATTATACGGTTTTTTCAGCGTACACAACACTTTTCTCGTTCATAACTATGTAGATTATTTAAATGTTACGAACGACGTTTAGTCATCAATATTCTAGAAAGCTTTACATTAATCGTTACTCGTAAACGTGTACATTAATTGTTCTTTTTTTCTTTATAAATATATTTAAATAAGCAAGGATAATTTGAAAAAAAAAAATAAAATATAATAATTAATGGATCAACGTCTTCATCTACCTACCAAATAAATTATGTCTTATCAGTATTGAAGTTCTTTTACAAGTACAACTAATTTTAATAACAACATTATAATGTACACCTTTCATTAATCTTTTAAAGAATGATTCATTGTACCTAGTTCTCCTCTTAAATGTAATTCGTAACTGATCAATGTATAAATCATACACCGTCAGATATACAGTTATATTTAGTACACAATGTTTTTATCTTAATAATAATTTTATAAGACGAACAATTTTTTATCTTCAAAAATATTAGATACATAATAATTATTATTTGTAATAAATTCATTATGAATATACTGTAATGTAAAAAAAAAGTGATTTTATTTAATCTTTAAGATTAATTTAATTAATCTTTTTTCAATAAAATATATAAGTTTTAAAAATATTACATCAATTATCATAGACAAAACCGAAAACAATAAAACATTTAATAATATAAAATTTATATTGAACCACTGCCCCTAAAAATAAAAACTTAAATAAAATCCCCAGGATGGAGTTTCATTATATTTAGAAAAATTATAACTATTCATCCCTAAAATATATTATAACGCGTAGAAAAATATAACCGATGATACACCTGAATAATACCTAACATAGTTTTGATGTACATTTTCTATTAGATTTTTGATTAAAGAAGTCATTGCTTGAAAATTATATAGTTTTCTACACTAATATTTATATGTATGCATAGGAAATAATAACTTTAAAATATCGTTTTCTATATATACATATAAATATAAGTGTAGTATAACTATACAATTTCCAAATTTTAATCAGAAAGTTTGTCGTGCATTTTTCACTGCAAATAAGCTAATAAAAATAATTATTGATTTACTTTAAATATAAATATTAAATGATAAATCTTATTACCACATATTTGTTTATTTGTGTTATATTTTTACTTTTAATTTATATCCCATTATTTCTGCGAAAAAGTTAACTAAATATAATAAAATATAACAAATATAATATATATTATATATTACTAAAAATCGAGCAATATTTATTTTAGTTGGTAAATTTAATCATGGCTCATTTTATTTCACGTGAAACGATGTATCTATTATTGTGACCATTATTTACATATTTTTTATTTTTTTTTCGGTGTCGATGTATACGGTTTATTTCAGAAGGATTGCTTCGCTCATCAAAATCATAAGAATTTTTTGCTAAACAATGTTATAATTGGTACTTTGAAGAGAGTTAATTTAAAAATGTCCATACAGTTTTCCAAAAACTAACGTAAAATATTAAAAAATTATGGCAATATTTATGGCATACCGGTTTTCTACAAAATTGACATTTTTTTTTTCATAGGAACTCAAAAAAAATAATCGTTTAAACTTGAAATATATATTTGAATATTCAATGAATGTTTACAAATCCGTTCGCAACGGGTGTTATAATCAAAATATTTGTGCATAATCATAGGCGCAAATAAGGGGAGGGGCTAGAGGGGCTTAGCCCACCTAAGAATTGCTGTAGCGCCCACAAAAACCAATAATTTTACTACATGATACACATTATACACATTATAAATTACAATGTAATTTCGAAAGAAATATCACTTTTCGCGCGTAACGAATGATTTGAAAAATGATAATCGAATTTCGATTGATGCGTCGAGAACCACGTGATCACGCTAATCTGAAGAATAGTTGGTGGGAAATGTGCAGCACTGATGTCTGTTAAGAAACTAAATACTTTTAGTAAAACCGAAAGGAGAATTAAATTATTGTAATGGGGCTTAGTATAAGAATAATAAAAAAAAATTGATGTCAAAAAAATACCAATGTGTTAATATAATATTAGATGATTATGTGAATTTTAATTTAGATGGTATATAATATATATATATATATATATGTTTATGTTTATTTGTAATTCATGTTGCTGCAGCATGGTAAATTTTTTTAGTGGTTTTGTAATCATTTAAAAGCATCATAAGAGTATTCAGTATCCTGAAATGAGCTACGGCTTCAGCCCCCCCAAATTTCAAACACTATTTGCGTCTATGTGCATAATATTCACTGATAACACAAATAATCAGAGCATAAACTTATTTAATACAGAAAATAAAAAATAAATTTCAGAGCATAGAATATCAATAATTTTTTCAGTTTTATAGTATTTAAAAATCAGGGTTTGGATACTTAAATTGTAAATTAAAAGAAAAAAGCCGTTACCGTTTTATTATTCACGATCATTGTATTTTTATTCGATAATAACATGATTTTATTGCATTATTTTCAACAAAACGTTACATTCATAAATAGATAGTCAGTTTAAAATTAAAATTCAAAATTATTTTACGATCATCTCAGCTACAGAAGTACAACCGAAATCGATTGCGTTTAGAGCGTGCACGCAATAAATTTCATATATTTCGATATTTTCTGGCAATATTCCAAAAATAACGTCTCACCATCAATATAAGCACCATCTGTGCCCGATTCCTCTATTCGATTGATAGGGCTACACGAAACTTTTAGAATATTCCCACCCAGAAAAGTGACAACAGACAAAAACAAAAAAAAAAAAAAAACACCGCATCATTGTGAAACCAAAACATTCTTCTCTTCGATCGGAATCTGTAATAGAAACCGGAAAAAAAGGCTGTACGCAAATGTATGTAAACGATTTGGGGTTTGTCAACGTAAAGTTTCTCGTGATACAATCCCCGGAGGGTAAAAAAAGCACTACAACAAAATCGGTCAAAAGAAAACTACTACGAATCGGTGACGTATACGTACAGAGAGCAATCGTGTAAGGGTGCTACACTATCATTGATGGTTTTTTTTTCTTTTATTCATCGCGTATAATTGGATTTCGCGGAGCGGTCATTAAAATAATGTTATGCACGTCATCGTTTTGTTTTGTATTAATATCCAGCTGTACACTGCTCTGCGCGTGTATTATGAATAATGATGCAATATTACGAAAAGTAAAACTGCAGTAAAAACTTCACGGAAGTTCGGTTTTCCGCCAACCGCGTCGGTGACGAATTTTTTTACGCTCTCGAACCCTCCGCACAAGTGTTACGGAATAGTTTCCCGCGTCCGACTAAATAGTTGACATCGTTCATGAGCTTTTCGCCACAGTGTCTGTGTATGTGTGTGTGTGTGTGTGCCAGCGGATAGCGTTAAAATATAGCCATTACAGTAACAGTAACAGTAACTACCTATTATTCACGGGTATCACACAGGGACATCGTAATTATAATATTTTAACATTATCAAAAAGTGGCGGACAACTACGGTCCATCAGAATCTTATAATTAAAAAAAAAAAAAAAAACATTAACTTTTATGAACGGTTATAAGCTGGGTATAAACGATTTGGAGGGCCTGACCTCTGAAACCTTCATATTGTGCTTTCGGCTTCATATCCGCAATCCATTAAAGCATATTATATATAAACGTTTTCTCCTCCCCACCATTGAAATCTCTCGGGCGCGCCAATTTTATCATATTTTTATTAATGTATTATAATATAATAGTCGGGGCTGATATCAAGACTGAAATAACTTTGCGAAGTATCTATACATACAGCCAAATACCGATTTACGGTGTTGGAATTTAAGGTGTTCCCGTAAAAAGGAGCAATATATTTTTTTTATACTTTTGTAATAAAATATCACTTTGAATAAAAATAAACACACACCCACACACAGCAAACGAACAATTTGAAGTTTCAAGTTCATGGTTCTAAAAACTTCGGCCGTTCAAAGTCATCACCATTATTATATTGATAGTATTGGCGTCTGCATAGGTAATATAAAATTCAACAGTCCGATTCTCAAACACTGACAATTCGTGCGACGATGAGATATCATATGAGACCTCCACGAATAACAGGAGTATAACTTTTGTGCAATGAAAAAAATTCCATTTGCCATGGTGCTAGCATGCTAATACAGCACTATAATTTTTCACACAATACGCCTTTATATTTATTTATCTAAAATGTTTGTTATTTGTTCCAACGCCGTGCTATTGTAAGGAACGTAAGCGTTATTGTTGGATGGAATCGCTACACTTTACCGGTTCTTGTTATTCCTGAACAAGCAAACAAAATTACAGTAAAAACTAATGAAAATTCTAGATTATTAAGTTTCAATTACGCAACGAACAGAAAAAAACATTTCTTTTTCAAACAATATTTACAATGCAAATATATCGTTACTATAACTTTATTCGATACTTGTATGTATACTTGGAAGCAAAGAGTTTAATCGATATAGAATTATTTATTACCTAAAAGCGTACAGAGATAATATCAAGTAGGGATATGACCTATGTTTTTTTATGACATAAAGTTCAAGTTCTTAGCACAATCGGAGTAGCCATAGGTACATTAAAACTTTAAGAGATCTTCGAGTTTCAGGTAATTTCAACTTTGAATTTTTATTTTTTAATCGTAACAATATTTATGGATTTAAAAAGAAAATTGTTACCTCTGAAAGCTTTCTTTCGATAAAATGTTGTACAATACTCATCATTCTATGTATGTATTTTCATAATTAAGTATAATAAAAAATTGCGAAAGATATTCTATAATGTTTTCGAATAAAAAATGTACCATCTTCGCATAAATTATTTTACTTGTAAAAACGTAAAACTTATATGGGATTTAATTTTTTTTTAGTGTTAAAAATGTAGTTTCTTATTTACTAAATTATGTATATTTAATCTGAGACCGATAATTTAACTATGTATATATATTTTATTTTTATCATCATTTTCCATACTTATAATAGGTACATCTTTCGACTTCTACACTGTTTTTAAAAACAACATCATTGTCTTGAAGTTTAACTTTTGTTCAGAATAAAAAAATAATTTCTTCGATTAAATGGTAACCATTTTAACAAGAAAGATTTTTCATGGCATTTAAGGTCATCGAAACTACAGCCTTCATTTTGTTATCATACGAACAAATAATTTTAGTTTCATAAAAACAGATTGGAAATACGATAATATAGTCCATATGTTAGTATTAACAACCGATAGGTGGTCATAAAAAATTGTAAAATCAGTTCTATAGACGAGTACGTTAGCTAACATTATAGTTTTAAAGAGTTTTATCGCTATATGCTATCAAATTACGAATAACATTCGTATTATAATAATATTTAGAATATTTTTTCTCCGTTAGTCGTCGACTCGTAAACTTTTATTATCCCTCGATACGTTGTTGTGACCACAGAAAGAATCATTTTGAAAAAAATAAAAACAAAAACAAAAAAACAACAACTATTTCGGAAACAGTCATCAGATAGGACTAGAATCCAAATAACTAGTAGGTAAATTACAGTGAGAACCTTAACAGTTATTTATCGTACAAAAAGTTTTCGTAACATGACAATATTATGCTAACATCCGGACAGTTTGGCGACAAAATCGACGTTGAACTTTCTGTCGTAAACTAGAGACACACTTAAGTAATTCCGTCGGAATAAAACGTATGGACTCGGAACCACACCGATTATTCAAACGTATTAAAACACATATTAAAATATATATAATAACATTTATTCGACACGTTCTCGTTGGTCTGCCGTCGACTACGACCCAGAACCAACTACACATATTTCCTCAGCTAGTTTACATTTAAAAAATATGTTTGTCTCGACACATTCGCTCCGTTTAAATATTGAGCATGCGCCTAACCACCTTACTTCTGAACATTTATTCATCACTCTATTGTCGAACTACACGATTTATGTATCCGCTCATGTGAACCGTAGATAGATTTTCGATGATCAAAAAAATGATAATCCAGTAATTCCCAAATACGCCACTCCGGGTGGCCAATTTCGTCCAGCTTTAAGATTATTTATACAAATCCCGGACACTCGAGAAGACTTACCGGCGATGGGAGCCTACATTAAGTGGTGCTACTGTGGCGTGAAATATCCCGTGCTCGTTTCCGCACACTCCGTAATCCATAACGTATTATTCTCTCGGGAAACGGAGTTCCGGCTTCATTATTGTTTGGATAAAAAAGAAAAAGTCCTCGAAAAATCGAAATCCTTATTTTCAATAATAACGGAATAGTTGTCAACTCCACCAATTTTTCATTAATTTTGGACAGTATTTTGGAAAAAACTAAACCAAAGAATAACGGCAACACGCAAGACGACACAATGTACTTATCGACAATAAGAATTCTGTAAAAAGAAATATTAGTATTATTCAACAACATCGGATAATAAACGGACGCCTGCTGAGGACTACAAAAGAAGAGCGAATTGCCATTGAACCAATAAATTTATTGTTCCTGATAAAAAAAATATATATATATATATAACCATTTTACTTATTATAACATAGGGTTAAAACCGTTTTTCCTTTATTTATGATAATTAACCGTACCGAGATTTATGCGTTTTATGATTCTATGTAGGTATATCGTATACAAAATTAATAAATTATGAATTAGTATTTGGAATAATATTTGTCTTCATTTCTAAAGATATACGTCAAATGTAAAAGATTTTGATACGTATGAATATTGACTTATTATTATCAGGTATTCTATAATTTGCAATGTTTATGGCACTGTTTTCGGGATATCTTTTATAGTGAAATTCAATTACGGCCATAATAAATATGTTTAAAAGTAATAAATACCGACTCTTTTTGGGTATACACATTTTTTTAATTATTGCAACCCATAAATATATTTGTTATGACTAGTTAAAATGAATGAACTTTTTTTTACTCTACTTTGCGATGAAATCTTGTGAAAAATTACAATAACTGCATATATTATAATGTCATTATTAGAAAACCAACTTTAAATTCATTTTAATATCAAACGGTTTTTTTTTTTTTATATTCAAAGTGTAAGAAATACTGAACAAAATAATTTGTATGTTTTAATTCCATACAACATTCAAAATTCAAAGGATTTTACTCACGTGTTTAAAATGTTTACACTAATAACTATTGATGCATAAACATTGAAGCAAATGGGTCACCAAACTTCCGCTTTGGAAGATGGATTTAAGAAGAAAAAAAAACATTGCAGTCAGGCTAGAATATAATAAAAACACATATTTATTTTCGAATAAATTCAGACATAGATTGATGTCAAGAATATCCGAAAGGAAACAAAAAATATAGTCGATTTGTTTACTAATTGTGTAACTTTAAAGTTCCAACATTTTATTTTATTTTCTCATGCTATTGTTTACTGTAACATTTTAATAGTATTTATTTTTTCAAATTATATTTGCCAATAATATATGGTTTTTTTTTATTTACCGTAATCCATCAACTACAATTAAACATGTGCCAATAATTAGTATAATTTATTATTGTTATATTAATTATTATTCAAATGATTAATACTTTTTAATTCATATAATTCACAATGCCGTTAAGTTCGTTTTGTGCTAAATATGTTCTGTTTTCCCATCTCAAATTAACTATTGTACCTAGAATTTTTAACTATGGGGATATATAAGTTATAGCATATTTCTGAAAAAATCACGAAAATTAAAATATATTTATACAAAAAGTTAACGTCAATTTAATTTTATTATACTCAGGTAAAATTAAAACTATGATAAAATATTATTATTCTGTTTTGCGTTTTTATATTAAGTGGTTTTTACGAAGATATATTTTTTCTTTTTTAGTTAAATGTATTTTTTTCTCCGTAAATTTGAAGAATATATAAAATATGATAACTATTACCATTTATTTTTTGTTTTTTCCAGTTTAATTTTGAATCCACCATCGTATTCCAAGCACTTAAAAGTTAGATAATTTAATTTATAAGTATAAAAATTAAATACATGTATATAATTTAAGATATTATACTTAAAATACAAAATGAGTGTAATAATATAATTACTTAACTATATAGCAGGGGTGGCCACTAATCTTAATTTCGGAACCACAAATGTATAAAACTAATTCAAAGTGAGCCACGTTGCTAGATGTTTGTGAGATGTTTGTACAGTTAAGACATAATTTTGATTTTAATAGTTTATTATATTTATTTCATTATCATTATCATTGATATTATTAGAAAAAATATTTATAAGAAGTACTTTTTCAAGTGTTTATTGTTCAGCGCTTACATACTGAGTACTTATAATACTATGTAATATACTTGTACATGTGAAATAAACAATAAAAAATACAATAAATAACCTTTGCGTTACTAATAATAAAGTCAAATTTTTTTTAAGTCAGATAAATAATAATTATCACGTAATATATTGTAACATTGTAACATATATTACTCGTATAGTCAATGTCATGTAGATTATAATGGAAATATATTTATTAATTTTACTTTAAGGTTGATTAAAAGAGCAGCACGGAACTGATTTAAGAGCCGCATGTGGCTCGCGAGTCTCGTTGTGACCACTCCTGCTATGTATTGCTTTATTAACAGTATAATAAGTGTGCTTTCAAATAGTACCATGTTAAATAGTTATTACATTTACTATAGTAATGTTCTGAATTTCAGAGGGTTTCGCTTTGGTCTGACAACGGTAGGTCATGTTGCAGTTGAGGTTTAAAACATCGATTTTTTGATACGGTTCCCATGTTGTAGAACCATGCTCTACAATCATTGAAGAAAAATTAATACTTTGTATAAACAGAAATACTAATAATATACACGATTCTTTGATTAATAAAAACCACTGATATTTATTTATAATTTATCGTTTGTATTGCAAAATATCAATACGATTTTAAACTTCAATATTTAACGATTTTATGTTGAATCACTACACGATTGAAAGTACTAGTACATTAAAGTAATAATTTACTTTAAATGATATGTCAACAACGAAAATTATATAATCTATGTTCCGTTGAAAATATTTTATTCTACGTGGATTTCAATTTTAAGTATGTATATATGCATTATTGCCTTACTAAACTTTCATGAATTATATCTAATAATATTTATTTTTCATTAAAGTCGTCGTTCACGGGGGTTGGGAAGGGGGACATAAAAGATCTACATTTAAAAGTTCTCGAGTTAAATAACTTTGAATATAAATCATATACATTTTATTATTTATTTTATATACATATAACCCAAAATGAAATATTTAGTACGTGTATATTATTAAGTAGCTTGTTTTTTCAATCAATCATATAACCATACTCCAAACTTCCGTTTTAAAATCTTCGAAAATGTTTATTCAATGATTATGTTTACGCAATAAAAATATATTTAATTCGTTTTACATTCACTTCAATTTGTATTCAAATTTATCAGTGGGTTGTTTTGAATAAAACGTCAGTAAAAAAAATTATAATAATAAAATAAAAACAATATGATAATATATTTGTACATAACTATTCCGCTTTGACCGCATAGTATTATTATAATAAAAGTATACAAGTACATTGTATTTTTATCATACTGTTCGATTACGTCGTAAACGTTCAGCCAAATTCGTTTCTAACCATTAAAATTATATAAATTATTGATGATAAGAGAACAAAAATGTCTGGTCACCGCTGAAACCAAAATTTCATCTTTAACTCAAAAAATTGTTTTTGATTTAAATACAAATGTTCATGATAAAGAAATGTTGATATCAGTTCTTCGGAAGATCCCAACGTCTTGTGGGATTTTCCAGTGGGGTATTAACTGTATAGATATAAGGCGGTGTAGTTGATTATGCAAAATAACGTTCAGAGGTGTTTTACTTGGTTCGATTATGTTTTTTTTTTTTTGTTTTTCTTATTTTGTAATTTTCGAAAACATGTCAATGGCCCATGAATTCCATTAGGCTCCGCAGCGGAGAATGTTCGGTCTAAACTATAGTGTAAAACGTTCCGGTCCAATGAATTCACTGACTATGATGGGGGTGCAAGCGCAAGAATCATTATCGCAACAGGACGGGGACGAGTTAATTAAAACCTTCAACCCCGAAAGTCATCGTAAAACCTATCGTCCACCCCGCCTATACTCCGTACATGACGAATTATTCGCGCGGGGTTATGGGTTTTAATAATATTATGTCTCGAGAAGTATCGGATGGAAGTGGAGTAAACACTAATACGGCGTGCATAAGAACTCGAAAACCAAATATTTTACAACCATCGCACACACACAATGCTTCGACCCAACGTATTGATTTAAGTGAATAACAATAAAATATAATTACAGTCGGTATATTAATTATTTACGGGCCAGTGGGTAAAAACCGTTAAGATGATATTAATGCAAAGGCATTGTTGTAATGTTATTCAAATCTAATACTATACCAAACGCGTAAATAGTTATGAACATTATATTGCATTTGTGTTATCAACGACGTTTCGGCGTTAAACGTTTATTTATTTCGGATTGTTCCGAGTGTTTCGCTTTTAACACATAACAGCGCGCCGTTGCACAATAATAATGGTCTGCATGTCAGGCCATTTGCATACGATTGCGGTACGCCCGCCACAATGTCTTCGGGAATAACACTGGCTCGTGTAGTTTTAGCCAACGCACGAAATCCGATCTACGTCATTTTTGGCGGTAAGCTCGGGTTGCTGTGCCCACCGATGACACATTATTGTTACTGCCCGTAATTTATTACCGTGACCACTATGTGAAACGGACCTAAGTAACAAGTCTACCTACACGGTTCCCGAAAAGTCACTCGACTTGATGGATTTCGGTGGCTTAAAAGTTTTGTTTAACGTAACCATTGCTGCGCGTGTGCACTACCCTTTGTTGGCGCACGATATCGGTATTCTTTTAATGAAGATAAGTAATTTATACACCGTCTATTTTGTCGTTCCGAAATGATTAATGTTTTGCCGCATATCGTCGCATTTTATTATATTAATATTACTACTGAATTTGTATACGTATTACTAAAACAACACTCGTAAAATTAAAGTTTCCAAACAGAATGGTTTGAAATTATATTAACCTTTAATGTATTATGGTGTATATGTGAACGTTAAACGTACCTTTCTTTCGTTTCAATAAATATTATTATTAATATTATTTTTTTTATTGTTAAAACTAAATGTTTCTTCTTTAATGAAAAAAAAAAAAAAAAATGAACGAGTATTCTATAATATGTAGAACATCAAAGTAAAATACCGTAAAAAAAAATTAATATAAACACCAATTATTTTAATTCTTTGACTCGTAGGAAGGAAGTGTTCTTGGCTTTTAAATAAATTGTATTATTTAAATTGTTATTATTAAAAATAAAACAAAAAATATGTAAACAGTAATATATCAAAAGCAAATCGAAACTCGAAGAATTTAATATTAATATTTTCTCAAATAATTTGTGTCTCCAGCTTTTAAATTTCAAAGCAAAATATTTAATAAACGATAATAGTACTATATGTATGAATAATCAGTTTCTTCTATGCTCTTAATTTGAGTATATTATACCCCTTATTATGCCAATTTATGCATTTGAAAAATATTTTACACTGTTTTCATTGAACTCATGGATCATTCATTGACCTAATTCCGTCGACACTCGTGTTGAATTAGGATGAGGTTTTGGATGCGTTGCGACTCGCATTATTGTTCTCTTGTCTGTTATTATAATTATTATTAAAATTATTATTTTCAGTCGACTATGCGACGGACGGGTTCAGACATACAAATACATACGCTCCTCGCACGTACCCGCACATATGCTCACCTTAATTTTAAATTTATATTATAATAAGGATTTGTATGTGCAAATGAATTCAAATATTAACAAGGGATAAGCTGATAACGATTGGTGGTTGTCATTTTGCTGTGTGAAATTTATATATTATTTAAAAATAGTACACATCGATACATACAGAGTCGATGAGATGTGTGGTTATAAAAACCACGCTATCCGCACGTGTGCACACTAGAGGAATAGCAAGTCCTAGTTCAAAGGTTTCGTGTACCGAATACAGCCAATCGGAAATCGAATGTAGGTTTTACTCGTTGTATAACATATTTTAGAAAAATTACAAAATATTCATTTTGAAGAGAGAGAAAGGAAATGAAAGAGAAAATAGGGTGAGAAGGGGGGATTACAAAAGTGTAACGTAATGCTAACACCCTTGATAATATTATATGTATTTATACTGTGGAAATCAACTATTCTCCTATTCCTCGTCCGAAATTCGTTATAGAACTTGGCAGATGGCGAGTATACATATCCAACTGAACATAAAAAATATATATAATAACTTACTATTCTAAGACACGTATTTATTTAAAAACTCTTATCGGAAAACTCTTCAAAATACCTTTTCTGTAACATTTAATCCCCGTAAAAATCAAGCAAAACTAATCAATAGTCTTGCCTAAAAAGCTTATCAATCAAATCAATAATCATTTCGTTTGATTAGGTTTAGAATTGTTCTGTTCAATATCAACCATGATCAATCATTAGAATACACTCGCGTAATGAATATTATATTTAAATCATCATTAATTTATTATTACGGCTAAGCTATAATTATGTTGCTGCATTGTATTCTTAGTTGTAATCCCACGGGAATATTTTATAACCATTTGTGGACCGATACCTAAGTAAAAAAGTGGAAACAATGATTTTATTACCCTTAAAAGAACGCATCTTGATAATTTATGATACAAAAAATGTAAATATATAAATAAATAAACAAATAGTATATTTACAGAAATAAATAAATAAACAACGCTTAACCAGAATTATTACCATATTTATAAGGTTCGACCGGTTTCAAATTAAAAATTCATCGTCAAGTACATACAGTCTGTAAAATTGTGACTGAATGTAAAAATAATTTAAGGAAGGAATAAATTGAAAATAATTAATCATTTTACATAGAGATGAATTATTTTATTCGGAGAGATTATTTAAAACCAATTAATATTAGACGTAGATATGTTAAGAAATGTAAATACTTTGATTATTATTATTTATTATTATCTAAATTGTTTTGATTTAATTACATTAAATATATATATATATAAATAAACATTATTTTTAAAATAGGACATCAGCACATGTAAAATATTTTTTAAATAATCTTCTTTTATTTTATTGTTATCGAAATGTATATTATAGTTATTTTCTCAATCATGTATAACAAAATTTGAAATAGAGGTAGTGTTTTTTACATTTTATTTCAAAAACTCGTTCTTATATATTTTTGTTCTAGTTTTAAGATTTCTTTTTTTACATACTGAAACTTTTATTACGGACTTTTATGATTACTGATACTTAACGTTTTCTGCAAACACTAAATTTGAATTTTGTTATCTATTATGATAGTTGTAAGACCTAAGACATTAAATTTATTATTCATTTATTTTTTGAGTGTAAATTTATTATTTTTATTTATTTGTATTCAATATTTAATTAAATTTTTCGTTTGTATGTTTAGAACACATTATTATATATGTATAATACACACAACATTATATTAACCACTTATTCATTTTTAATTTTAATGTTTTTTTTTTTTTATAATTTTACTAAAAAATATAACTTATACAACACATTGTTTGCCTAAACAATCTGCTGATTTTATTAAATTGAACATTATCTAAAACCAATAGGATTTGATTAATTTAAAATGTAAATCTAATTTAATTTTAATCAACGTTTAAAATGGACATTGTATTGAATTTGCTGCTTATAGTTTTAAAACCATCGTAATATTTTTATTATTTTTATTTAAATACAGTGCATGTATTAGTTTATAAATAAATTATAAAAATTACAACTATATAATATATTTATTAGAATAAAAGATACAATTTTACGTGAAATAGGTTATCTATTGTTATCGTCATACGGTGTATTGAATAATTTATTTATTTTTCTATCGATTTATGTTTAGTTAATAACAATATACTAAAGTTAATTTTTAGAACATCTTGTAACCGAACCTTTACCACGTAAAATACAATTTAAAAAACTTCATAATTACAATAAACTAGAATTTACTTTTTAAAAAAGTAAAAACTGTACAAAAATAATTAATTAAAATTTATACGTATATATAATATATTATATATGTATTGAGGTTAAGTCAATTTTAATTTTAACTTTATACCTTGCATATACACTTGATGTTTTATTAACATAAATTACACTTAACTTAATTATTTTGATTCGTGTTAAAAAACAAATAAATTCCGAATTAAATTTCAGTATAATGTTTAAGCTAATAATAATTTTCATAAGATCCCAAGTTTAACTTTTATTATTATCTTATTTTGTGCTGCTAATGTAAGGTTTGTGCACAAGTATTTTTGATTAGTTTTTCATTATGATCAAATACATAACATAGTTTACACAACAATATTTTAATACTTAGTTATTTCAGTTTTGATTAACAAAAACAATATTTATTTGCGTTGTTCGTCACGAATGATTAGATAATTTTGACTTGAGTAGGTTTTTCGAAATAAATCCTCGTGTTTTTAGTGTCAGGGAATTCCGCAAACATCCGTTTCCAAAAGCCCGTGCGTTCGACCGTGAAAAGCGTACCTGCCGTAATATTATGATTATAATGTCGGCGGTAGTATGTAGTCTGCGCTAATCGTTGAACGAAATACTCGTGCCCGGAACATCCAAATTCGAATTGTGCGGTTCTTATCGGATTACGTAACATCGTACTCATACGACCTATTTAGCATTTTCGGTGGAATCGCATGGCGACGGGCGAAGGGCAACGTCCATGGCTACAAGAAAATTATGATTTTGCGACACTTTTGAAAAAAAAATATTTGTAGTAACAAATAAACTTTACTCGGCGAACTGTGTATACGTCTTGAGCACTGAAATTCTATGAAATAACATTTTATTTCAAGTCACAAATTCGCATCACTAACAACCAAGAGATATAGACATCAAAGTTGCTGATTCAATATGATAATTAGTGTTTCGTTCTAATAACGTTTTCAAGAGCCCATTAATAGACCCAGTCTCGTGCATCGTCCACTTATTGCATGTAAGAATTCTCATTAGATCTAACACGAACGGGTCGTTTACTATACTCCAACTGTCGTTACGGTTTATACCGAAGTAGAGTTAAAAACGAATACGGCATCGATATCGTATATATCGTACTTACTGCAGGTGTTAACTGCACGTCGAACATTTTCAAATTTTAGCCACACGATATTTATAATTTCTGAAACAAATATCATTAGATATTCACTGAAACTACTTAGTCACAGTCTTAGTTTTCGTCGCGTATCGGTATTAACTATACATAATCAATAGATCTTGTATTTTATTCATGCGATGTTTCTGAACTTCAGTGATATTTTCGTACGTCTACGGTATAAAAAGACGCCATTTATAGTTCATTGGTGTAACAATCGGATTTGTGTCTAATGTACTATTGATTTTTCGTTTATTTTCCTCCCCTCGGAAACTGCAGATATTTGGAATATTGAGTCTCATTCATATTATGATGCCTATGCAGTTGTAGAATATACCTTTGCAATTGAATTGTTCAGTCAAACGATGCGTCCGTAATAAAATTCGCTATTGAATTATTGAAATTGTAATGTCATATTAGTTATCTAGAAAATATGCAAGTTTGATACGGAAGACTGTATGACATAAGCGCCAAAGGTACAAATATGACCTATCATTTGCGCCAAAATCTGTAGGGTATAAGCGCCAATCTAATATTGTATACTTGCTATACCCAACATATGACATATGCGCTAAAGGTGCAAAAATTACATATCATATGCGCTAAAATTAATATTTTATATAAGTATTAAGTAGGTAGTTATTTAAAAATGTCTATATCTTATAAAATTTATATTATATTGATATTACTATGTTGATAGTAAATTATAATATAGGTAGGTACATGCACATCAATATTTAATACATTTAAGAAATTGGTTGATTTTTTCAATCCCACTTTTTTCACATATTCCATAAATTTATTTCACAATCCTGGTATTTCTTCCATTGTACAATTATTTCATCGTGAGATATCCTTAGTTTATTGTTAGGAGGAGAGTTCATAAATAAATATGTTTCGCTTTGTAATTTTAATAATACATCAAATACTATATGAACGGAACAATGTGCAACATAAAATTGGTCTTTTAAATGTCGATGATATGATGAATCATATCATCGACATTTAACCGACAATTTTCTGTGCCCATTGTTCAGTTCATATACGTATTCTATGTATGTTTTTAAATGTAATCACTAAATTTGGAAATCGTTTGATCTTCAGATGCGATGGACATTAAATCTGCGATAAAGTTTAATTTAATAATTTAATATCTGTTAATTAATTTCTATTAACCGTGGCTCACAAGTACCTAGGATTTTGGCGCTTTTGTACGATACGACTTATTTTTCTTATCCCATTTTGGCGCTTATGAACGATACGATTTTGGCGCTTTTGTACGATACTTTTTTTTTTCTTATCTTATTTTGGCGCTTATGTCTTCCGCCGGTTACGGATATAATTCGAAACAGGATTATCTTAAGCGTTACTTTTATAAATATTTTAGATCCATTGTGTATATATGCACTGTCGTAGTACACACACACACACTTATATTTTGTTATAAATATAATCCCTTATAATAATGTGTTATTCTGTTAATCGTATTCACGAGATTACCTGAATAATATTGTGTACCATACACATATTTTGTTATGTTCATATATACGGAAAAGTGTTATATGAACAGTTGTACGAATATTACATCCAAATGACTGTACTAAACGTAATATTATTTTAATTTTATATACAATGCCAAACAGACTCATTGCAACATCATTATGTGATTGTGAAACGCAACAAAATACGTACTATTTAATCAAATGTTATATTATTTTATTGAATTTATAATAAAGATTTATTTTTAAATTATTGGAGTAATTCAATAATTCTATTTATCTTATATAATCTCACTCAGTGTAAACTACAAAAAAATAAAACTTTTAAAATAAAATAAAATGTAACTTTTAACTAATTTTAAGATAATTTTAAATACAAAAAAAAAAAAAAAATATGAAAAAATTAATTATATTAATTATAAATTAATATATATATATATATATATATATATATATATATATATATATAATGATTCAGACAAATTATTATTAAAAATTAAATCAATAAACTACTATTGAATACTTTTAAGATCATTAATTTAAGCTTAAATAATTAAATAATTATACATAAACATAATAATTTGACTGAATCATTGATTATTTATCTATTGCATCAAGTTCAGAAAAATGTATTAGTTACACGTTCAATAATTTCATGATGTTTTTCAGCCAATATATTATATCATTAATTATTTCTCGGGAATGTAGAAACATGTCATTTTTACATTTTTAACAGTCATTTATATACTGTGTAATATATCCGTATTTTATAACTATTATTCTGTAATGCACTTCTTGCAATTACTCGCAGTTATGAGTATTAAAAATGTATATTAGTTGAATAAATATTCTAATTATTAGTTTATTGGGAGGTATAGCTCATAGGCTTAGGAGTATTGTGATAGTTTATTGTTTTTATCTAATAAATGTATCAGACCGTAATTTATGGGTTTCGCAATTACATAAGCTTATACTCAAAGCCGTACTAAAGACCGTTTTATTGTGTTAGTTATGGTAATATTAAATTAAATACTATCTGGAACCATGTTGTCGATAGTTGGAAACATTGAGGATCATTAAAACCACTGTGGAAATATAAGAGTTACGGAAATATGAAAATACAAATAAAAATATACGTAAATATACACGCCGATTAAAATAATTTTCGGTGTTAAATTTTGATATAAGCATTCGGACTGATTGTACGCGTGCGGTCGGGTACTGTTTTATTAACGTAATGTACTTTTATTCCCGTTCTCGGTAAGTAATCTAGCACATATCGTCGTACCGAATAAAGCACTCAAACCAATTACTCCAAATCTACTGTTAGTTCATTTAAAATGTAATCACTTAGTTTGTTTGATCCGATTATGACAAATCATGATGACACTGAAATAAAATAGTTTATCGTAGAGCTTTAAGTCGAGCAGATCGAATCGAAATCGGAGCTGACCTGTCTACATAGATAACCAGTATAAATCTCGATTTTGTACAGGTGCATTTGTTTCTACCGTTTGCAGCTGTGTAATATTTATCTGATTCCAAACGGCTGATGGTATAGAGACGATATAGTCGTTTTGGTTTAATAAGTTTTGACATCGATGAAGTTATTTCGAAGTAACATCGCAAACACGCGCAGTGACAGAGGACTACTTTATTACTAATATTTAGTGCACGTGGAAAATTTAACGTGCTCGTTGGATCGCACGGAAACGAATATCGAATAGACCAATTTTACACTTCAATATAATTTAATTTTAATTTAACGTTGGCTTTATGTTTTATGTTACATTATTATTTGTATTATTTATTATTATTTTATGTTGCATTGTCAAAATGTACATTATACGCTTATACGCAATATGTGCACGGTGATCAAACTTTCTTGCGAGAGCGGTTTAGTCATAGAAATCTGTGAAATTCAAAAAAAGTATATTGCAGAGAACTTTTATGAATTCGTATAATCTTAAATTGTTCAATATCCATATTGTTCTGCGTGTTTGTGGAAATCTCCGTCACATGTTGAATTCTGATCTTTCTATATGTACGGTATGTTGTAAAATAAATTGTCTTTAACAGTTGCCATAGTGTGATCAGAATTCAATGCGACATGGTCATCATGAAAAATTACAGTCCGTTGCCGTACGTGCATCAGAGCTTCTGCGGATGTTTTTGGAATAATCGCTAATGGACAAAACTAACTGAAATATTTCATGTTTCTTTGAAGAAAATATTTAGTGAATATAAAGCCTTAGTCGTGTTCACAAATAAAACGAAACCCCCCGCGAAAACAAACAAGAATGTGTTCTGTATTTTGGATTGGAAAATAGTTTGTGCTTATATAAGAATCGAAGGAAACGAATGAAGAACTGTATAATTAATTTGTTTATCCATTTAAAAACATAAATGCATTTTGTCAGTATTATACTGTGAGAGTAACACTGTTATAACGAACAATAAAATGGAAATTGAAAACCCCGAATTTACCAAATAATTAACGAAATTCGTTAAATAACAATAAATTATTTTAATGCGATATCCAATTATTATAACAACACATCAAACCGGCAGTAGATAAAAAATACAAACTACTTGTACGTCAAGATAGTTATGAACGTACAATAATCAGACGTTAAAATGTGTAGTTGAAGCATGTTTCAAGTCTTATTAGATAAAATGCTGTTGAATAATATTAAGAGGTATGTGGTCGAAAAATGTGTTGCATGGCATTTACTACTACGTCTCAGATGTAGTATCAAAATCAATAAAAAGTCTATGATAATATTTACTACTAAAAAATACTGATTTTCCCGTCCACTATATTGGGCTGGATTAAAAAAAAAAAAAAAAAAATACATCGCATTATGAGGGAAATCTCAAGATTGTTTCTGAAAAGAAAATAATAATAATTAGACAAAAGTGAATCCGCATGCATAATTGAAAAAGCGAAGAAAAGGTAAAAATATTACATTCCTATAAGGTCTAACCGGTTGGAACCGACTCGGTAGTCCTTTGTGTTGTTGACTGGAATCGTTTTTTCGGTTTTTCCGAATTGCGGACAAAGTAATAAAAACCATGTGAGTTGCGGACGACATCTAAAAAGATAATATACGAATTGCGGACAAATAACGATTGCGGACGTTCGAAAATTACGTTTGATAATGACGATTGACATTATTGGACTGATTATTTATCAGTGTTATTAAATGTTTTTTTTTTCAGTTTAACCACTTACTCGTGCGTGTATATTTCATATATTTTTAAATGTATATAGTGAAAAACATAAACACGAGTTACGCGTGATTGACAGTATTAAGTTTCGTTTTCACCGCGTAATGCGTAATGAAATTCAACGATGGGTTTGTAGAAATATTTTTATCCCCGTCTACCAATTTTTTCGGTAGCTTGTCCTGAGTTCTGAAAAAGTGGAGAAGAGAAATATTTGTGTCCACTACTCACGTGATTTTTTTTAAAAAAAAAAAAAAAAAAAACTCTATACGCAATTAGTATTGTGACAACAAAACTCGTGTCCGCAATTGTTACGTTATTATATTGACCTGAATAAATTCGTCCGCAACTGGTATGTGTCCCGTTTTTCATCCCGTCGCCTAAAATCACGACCATTCAACGATACGGAGATAGCGTTTAAGATACATTTGATGGAATCGGTCCATTTATAATTAATTGAAATGATATCAAATTAGATAGATAAATACATATGCGTGTGTGTATGTGGGTAATAAAACACGTCGAAATGTCGCGTAAGGTTTCCCAATCGTTTCGCGTCAAATTCGGAAAGACGTAACGTGCGTGACCGCGAGCCGTTCGTTGTTATGTGTTCATGGGATCCGGATCCCCCCTCCCCTAGAAATGTCATTGACGACATTTTTTTTAGAACCTGAGTGCAGCGAAAATGCTAGTGTTTTTACAATGATGTTTTTTGTACTCGTAAACCTGATAATTAATTATATGTTATGGAAAAAATTACAAAATGATACGGTTAGCACACATATAAATACATATATGGGTACTCGTTTAATTTAATTTTTGCTTACTGGTTAAAATTACTTATGATTATTTTATTTTTTTACCCCCATCCCCAAAATAAAATTCTGGCTACGGCAGTGGTCCGCGACGCGACTGGCAGGCGAAAACCGCTAGCGTCCATTTCTTACAGTCGGGGGGGGGGGGAGGAATCGACCGCAGACGATTATTGGACGAACGGTAAGCGCACGTGGATACGACTTGGCGTGGGAAAACCAACGCGCGGGCAAACGATCAACGGTTCGGACGGACGATCACTCCGCGCGCAGCCGGTCGACGGGTCCGGGAACATCTGGTCCAACGTTTGAACGGGTCTTCGCACACGTGCGCGGCCGAAAAAATACACTCGTCGAAAAGGCGTCGCGGCCGTGTTTTATTGTTCCGGCACGTCGGGCGCAGTTGAAAACGATTCGACGACGATGACGTCACGGCCAGGGGGAGGGTTGACGGGTTAACAACCCTCCCCGCCGAAATTTCTCTCCTGTTTTGTAAACCATACGATAATCTTTTAACGTTCCGTTCACGTCACATCGTTAAACGGTTTTCACAGTTTCAACAAACGCGTTTTCTATTTTTAACTCGGCGACTCATTACGGAAAAGTTGGTACGCGCGTATAGGAGAGGAGTCGAATACTGAAGCCCCACACCACCCTCAACATATTTTTTTCTAGCCACGCCGTTGGGTACCGGTGGATCTACGATCGAAATGATCGCTACGACCCGCGGTCATCGGTCTCCGTGCTCGTTGTTCGCGTTATCGAATTGCAAAGTGCAGTGCGCCCGCAGCGTTGCCGGTCCGACGAATTCGCAACACGCGCGGATTGCCCTCCGAATACGGATAGGTGAACTGCATTCACACTGACCGGCCCAAGTGCTCAGAACGCGGTTCTACCAGTCTCCGTGCGCATCTATTCCAATCAGTATTCCTTCCGCGAAAACTGCTCATTAAAAACGATTCCCAATTTTTACTTCAATTTCTATGCGAAGGAAAAAAATTATATTAATAAACATGATGGTTGAAAACGATTTCTTATTTTCTTATTTTTCGAATTGTGTGTTCGTATAAATATATAATATAAAATTCTATGTAAATTGTAAGTTCAACCTTTATTTTTCTTTCATATTACCAATGCCTACGCAGATAAAAATTCAATTTTTTTTTTTTTTAACACGTCTGTAACATTGGGTTTACAATGTATAGCAACGATATCGATATCAATTGTAGATACTAAAATATAATATTCTTTTAAGTCGTTGCATGCGAAACGGATTGTTCTTGATTGTAAATTTAATAAAAAACCAGACTTTGATGCGGTTTTTCGCAGTAATTTTAAATCGCATTCACCAACAACCCCGTCTACCGAGTTAGCAGCTTTATTATAAGTTTAGTCGGAGACCGTTCACAATCAATCACAAACTATTAACTAAACAATAATAAATTTTTGATAAATACGAAATCTTCAAAGTAATTTGTTATTATGTAAAGGTGTAATTGTCCGTTTATTAAGACAAAGGAGATATATATTTAAATAATAAAAAATAAATATATAAACGATTTGTTGATTAAACAAATCCGAACTGTATGGATTCATATGATCTATAATCAGACACTAGTTGAGTATATGGTAAATTTTAATTCTGGAAACAATTCAAATACTTTTTTTTTATCTAATGTAACGGTTGCAATTTGAGGGATGAACGAAAGGTAATTCAAGTGCACTTATTAAGCCTGTAAAAGCAATTGAAAATTATTTTCACATTTTTGTACGCTCCAAACCCACCCACGATGTCCGTGCAATCATAATGTCAACAATGAAAATATGATTAATTACTGTTTCCATAAAATTATAATATTTCGTAAACTTTACGATCGATAATTCCGGAAAAAATATAGTACACTTTTCGTTTGGGAAACGCTATTCTTCTGATACGCATGTAAACACTATGAAAATAATAATATTATTGATCGTGTATTTCGTACAAACTTCTAAAATCTTCCATTGGTTAAGATAATATTCGCTTAGGATAAGTGGGATTGCAGAAGTCTGTTTTGCCTTAATCGTTCTCTTCCCAGTTACTAGTTGAATTTAAAACATGTATAAATGTTAATACACAGTACAGGCTTTCCACGACATATAATTATAAAGCTTACCACCTCAAAACTTTCAAGACATTCAAACATCACATCGTTGTATACAATGTGTACTGAAAATTCTCACAAACCTCTAATTGTCTAAAATAGATTTATAAGGTACAAAGTTTTTAGACACGAGACAACAATACCGTTTAGTTTATAATTAAAACTTATTAAAATCAAAAAAACGCAATTGTAAGTGTGTTATATAATTAAGTATATTTATGTTTATTCATATAATACACTTAATACATTTTTTATTTATTTAATTTTTTTTTTTTTTACTTTATAAATGATATTTATCATACTAACATACTTATACACACTTATTTCTATAAGTGTATGTTTACTTACGGACAATATGAAAATGAATCAATCAATGAAAAATCTTCAAAGGTAACGACCTTTTTTCTCAATGTGTGCAAGATCTATTTGTAATGGAATTGATTACAGAACTGAAAGATATCTACACAGCCCATGGTATAGAGATTTTTGCGTACTAAAATGATGTGTACATAAACTACCGATAGGTAACCTTGCGTAAATAAACACATTGTACTGTTTTTTTTTTTTTTTTTGTAATGTAATTTTTATTGTTATCGGTAGACCCCTTTACGGTTGCGGTTACGACCGACTTAATATTTACGACCAATGAGGTAAGTGGTGACTGATGACCGTCGTTATCGGCATTTCTATCGAAGTAAATTTCCAAATAAAATCAGAACTCCGGACTCGTGAGCCAGCTGTTATATCCATATACTATTTATTAAATACGAGTAGTTAGTATAAATATTAAGTGTTTTTCAATTATACATTTGTATTTAACAATAAGAATTGCTCCTAAATGATTATTTATTATTATTATAATTATTATTAACTGGGCATGTTATGAGGCGAATGGAAACAAAAGAGTTGTTTTGAAAATTAACGTTGAATGGAAAAGAGGAAGGGAAAGGCTAAAAAATAGATGGTTGGATACGTTTGAGAACGATATGAAAGAGTTATTGGTATGTGTGTGTGTGTATGTAGGGGATGTAAAAAATCGAGACAAGAGGAGGTTTAAGACAAGGGTAGTCCGAACGTACGTGAAGTTGGCACCCCGACTTTGTCCGATCGGCTCCAAACCGGTGTCATTTTTTTATATAGACTGGCCTTGCCTATAGAGTCATTGCAGTCAAAAACTTTACTTATCTGAAAATTATTTATACTCATAAATAGATGGATTAAAATACTTTAAAATAAATAAAAAAAACTTTAAAATTATTAATTATTAATATACATATGATACAATTTTTTTATTATTTTCCATAAGTTTCTTGTATAGTAAAAACAAATAAAGTATAGTAAAAAAAGGTGTTCAGATACACGCAGACTATATTTTTTATTTACTATTTATTCTTCAAAGTTACGCTAGATTTGAATCCACTGGACAATGTCGGGGCGCTACGTGAAGTTGGCACCCCGAAGCTATGTTCGTCTGTACCACCGTAAAAAATGTGTTACAAATTTTTTTATTAACTTTGCAAATTGTTGCAAATTCGTTGCAAAAAAATGACACCGGTTTGGAGCCGATCCGACAAAGTCGGGGTGCCAACTTCACGTACGTGTAGTCCGATTCCAAATAGTTGGGAGAGAGACGAAAAAGAAAAATAAGGTTACTGACAGGTATTGACTATAAGGAAAATCAAAAGCGATAACAATCGTTGACCGCGATCGAAGATACACGATAAACGATAAACAACTACGATATACTCGAATACGGTACTCTCATTTCCAATAATTATTGGAATAAATTATATTTATAGAACGATGGCGACCGATCGTCACCAGGCAATAAGCTACTCTCGCACCCCCGTACTTTGTTACAATTACCACCGTGAAAACCGCTCCCAACAACCATCTTTATCTACTAGAAGAACCACCGCTTTAACATTGCATCCAAGCAAGACTAGCGATTCATATACGTTGCATCCAACGAGTGGTTGCCGAATGTTAACATAAGATGGGCTATTTGTAATCATTGATAATAGTTTAAGGAAGTTTTAATTATAAAAATATTGAATGTCTTTAAAATCAGCTTTCGTAGTTTTCGTTATTAATTAAATCGTTAGACAAAAGTTTTATAAACTTAACGATTTTTGTGTAAACTGAATATTCAAACCGGAAATTCGTTTATTCTTCGAGAATTATTTTCGAAAAACTAATGCAAACTACAATATAATAATTTGTTTAAAGTTTGCAATTTAAAAATGAATGGGTACTTTTTAATTGAATAAAAAGTGTTTTCTAGCTATAAAAATAAAATCTTTACTAAAAATTCCAAAAAAATGAACTATTGTATATTAAATATGAAATAATAGTCCTTGCATAAATTAAAATAAAATATGTTTACTAATAGTAGCACAGTTTGTTTATTCTTTGGAATAATTAATATTCAACTCCACAATGTGATGGATAAACTAATAATATTTTTCTAAGCTTATATTGAATGAAAAATAATTAGATAAAATTGTTGTGTTTATCCACAATCTTATGGTTGGTTGCAAAAGTTGTCAAGAAGCATGCATGTGTTGTCTTTTAAAAGTAATTTTCATTAAAAAAAAAAAATATCATCTTTTCGCTACACTAAACACATACTCGTATACTACATTCCTTGTAGCTATTCATTTCATATTTAAACAATATTATTTTTACGATTATATAAGTTAAAAGCTTGAGTGAAGTAATGAAAAATAAAAAGTACTTTTTTATCAGTCATGTTCAACGAGTTCAATCAATCACGTTTGTATTATCATTGAATTACAAATAACAACGTTTAAACCTTTTCCAACATCTGAGACTATGATATCGAGAGAATGTTTTTAAGCTCAATTACGTGTTTAGTACAAGGGTGCGGCGAGTCACTTAATACTTTAATGGTCACACATCTCAGTACCGATATACAATGACATCGAGGAGTGGCTTAACCGGAACTTACCGTTGAGCGATCTACCACTCTGCAACGACGTGCCCCCAATATATATCCGACACATGTGTCTATAAAATGACACTGACGGTTTTACGGCAAGTCCGAATTATAAATTTCATAAAATAACCTATTTTAATCGTTAATCCATTTAAAAATCACTAATACCCATTATAACGTAATACTTTGTTGAAAACTTTAATACGAAATTGCATGGTCGAGAGACTATATTTTATTTTACGAAACAAAATAATATTTTTGTAATTTTATTTTATATGTTAATAACTACTACTATGCTTGATTTACAATGTGTACGATTACCAAAGACAATTTGATTTATTTTTTAATGCTTTGGAGTTAAGTTTTAGTTTGAACGTTGAACATTTTTTACTTGAAAACATACGTATATTAATCATAAAAAAGAGAACGGGATGTACCTATCTGAAAACTAGTATGAGTAGGTTCAGTAAAAACGCGTCCATACAATATTGTGGTGAGTTGCCAAAATACCGACATGAATTTTCGAGAATAATTATTGTGCTATTATTTTAATTTTAAACTTTGTGTCTAGATTTATAGCCTGTAATCCGGATTTTAACAGTTTCCATAAAAAAATTAAAACAAAATAAAAGAAGAAAGAATAATACAACAAATACCATAATAATAAGCAAAGGCAGCAAAAAAAGAAAAATAAGTAAATGAAAAAAAATATATATATTCTATTAAACGAATAAAATTTGCATTGTAACTACGAATAAAGCTTGTATAGGAAAAATGTTATAATTCAAACTAAGGGATAAAATACGAAGACGAGTAAGCACACCATATAGTTTGTCATTCGTCTCGCTTCGTTCACATCGGTACATGACCGTGTTGTTTTATTATTTTTTTTTTTTATTTCAAATCTAAGAGCAAAGGATAAATTAGAGGCGTATTTGGAAAACGATTTCAAACAGACCTGCTTAGATCACAGCTGTATAATTTAGATTTACAAGGCGTTTTAGACTCATTAACATATGTGAAAAAACAAAAGGACCTTATCTAACTTTCATATGTATGATATTTAAAAGATAATGATTTCAACGTTCAAGGTACCTTTAATATACTGTAAGTCAAGTATAACATAATGACTTAGATTTTCTTTATTTTGGAAAAATATATTTCTCTGTCCTCTTCGGATTTACCAATTTCCTGCCCATCAAACACGCAACTTTACTCCATCTTCAGTACCCACCAGGTGTATTTTAGAAAACAATTCCTGATGTATGCGATTTATCAACAAAGACCTCTTGATCACACTAATTGTCTAATCCGTAAGTTGTAATGTTTACTCCGTAGAACCTAATCCGTTTTCTGTATTTAAAAATATTTTTTAATTTTATAATACGTATAATAATATTATAATCATGTTTTAACGTTAGAAACAGTATCGCGGCAAAGAATCGATTCACAGCGAGGAAAATTCTTTCACCAGGTCTCGGTCGTTCCAACAACGGACAGATTTTTTTTTGTTTTTAACTTTTCGACAAAATTATTTCATAACTCTAAATCTACCGCCAACCCTCAGCACAATGATAACAATTAAAGAGCACTCCCGTATTCGTTAGTTATCCACGCAATCGATTATCACGGAATTACGGTTCATTCGTCTATCGCGCACTTCGTTCCTGGTCGATTTCGAAACCTATCCGGTCGCATCGGTCAGTACGCGCAATATACCCGTATGAACACCGCCGAACTAATACGCATTAGCTTCTGTAACGTGGTCGGGGATAACCGGTTAGATGTATGATATTCAAGGAAGGTTTTCTGGTCCTTTTGAATATATTTAACCGTGGCTTTGGGAGCATAAACGAAGGATCATAATATTACAAATAAATGTAGATTGGTTCAGATAAATATTAAGATTTAATACACAAGGCAACTTACGAGTATGGACATAAAATACGGAGTTCAGCTACGTGTGATGAACGTCGTGGCCGAACTACCGTTACATATTCGGCATTAGCCGTCGGATTTACAATACTCGTATATAACATATTTGCACCAGTCGGAACGTAATGTCCACTCAGCAACAAGCATACTATATGAGCAGACTAACAAATATCTAAAAATCGTTACACTTTTTGCTCACCCGACCACACGTGTCCGTCCCCCGTAGTAGCAGCCACGGCAGCAGTGCGTATCGCGTGGATGATACGATCGGCGACACTCATTGTCAAACGTTGTACTTCGAGTAATTGGTTTTCACGCGGACCGAGTGTCCTGCTGTATGACTATACCGTATCATTCTATGATCGCAAGAACGGCCAATGTCACGTGTATAAATAATTGACATTATTCGGCCTATATTATTGTGGTTATACACAAAATGGATCTAAAAACAAAAACCCAGTTTAACATAACTTGTTGAGATCCTACATTAAATTTAAAAATCGTTCGCATATATTGTATAATCACCAATTTAAAGGTTTTGTAACATTGTATTGATATGACATTGGCCCTTCTAGTGGCAAGCGACAGATATGTATGCGCGGATTGTGAAAAACTCGATTCCGCTCGAGGCCGAACGGCGGTAAACACAGGGCGCGTGCTGCACAACTTCGACAGGCACTGCGGAGTGACGCGGTTATTGCGTGTTGTACCACGCGGGAATTCTATACGCGGTCTGCACGCCTTTCGTGTGATTATCGTGTGTTATCGGTGCAATATTCGCAGTACATCAGCTCGGCCGACAGGGTCAACCGTATTTCGATGAGACTGGGCGCAGATGTTTACACAAAGGGACGGCTCTATACCAACAATGCCTAATGATGCCAGACAGCGATGACGAGCGAGCCTGCTACGTGCCACGGTTCGATAAAATGTTTTTTTCTTTTTCTTTTTAACGCTCCGGCTGGTTATTCCGGTGGTACCCGGTAGTTTCTGTACGGGGACGGTTAAATCTTCACCGTTGCTGTTTATCGATTCGGACGTGTTTACTGAAATATCTAAAGATGATCGTTTTACCGTGTTGAAACGTCAGGCTCGTGTGACGATCGTGATTTTCAGATCAGTTAAACGTTTCATGAACTCGCGATTGGATGCTCCGCGGCTCGGCCAAGCCGTCTTTACACACGTGCGATAATATTGTACTAATTGTCATATAATGTGTAGAACACCCCAACCCTTATTCACCGTGTGCTATGATTGCGTTTTTTTCCGCACGAACCATGGAAACCCTACGCGTTCTTTATACACGTTAAACCACGTTCGTTCGGTTTCGTTCGTTTAACATGGTCGGTTCGGCACGGACCCCGGTTTCTTGTTAAGTCTCCGTTTGGGTGAACTGTTCAGACGGTGCACATGCACCCGGTCTAATAACTAGTGGTAAGTGTCCGCGAACCCTTCCGAGTCAACACTTCATCTTGGGTCGTACCACCCAATCGTGTTCACCTTTCACTCACGTACATCAACTTCCGACCGACGCCGAAGCCATCCGACGATACTCGGTAGCTGCAATACATTTAGATGCTATAGCAACTATAGTTTTCAATAACATCGAGTGCCCGCGGAATGTTGTGCCTTCGTTACCGTACTTGTAAAACACTCGAGTCTTGCCCCATTTGGCCCACGCTTTGGGGGCATATCATTATCCCCACACGTCCGCATCCACGTCCACACGTCGTTCAAAATAACTCATACCTTAGTTCAGCGGTAGGCAAATCTGACGGCTCACGAGCTCTTAATAAATGGTCGATTTAACGTCGAATGAAAAAGTTGTTTACTGTTTATATACGATTATACGTGGGGGGTCACGTCTCGTCGGAATAAATTTATTTGGGGGTCGTAGATCAAAAAAATAAAAAAAAAAAAGGTTGTTCACCGCTGCCTAAGATCGGCTGCATTCGAATTGCGTGCGAAAAAAAATATATAATAATCGTGTTGCGTGCACGGTTTATTAGTGACAAGTTCGAATCGCGTCCGTTATTTATCAGCGGTAGGTTCAAATGCGTGCGACGTACGTCTAAACAGGTTTATTTCATACGGGTTTTTACTTTTATAGTTTTTTGTACATGATGTAATGAAATAATAAATCACGGACATATGTACGTGGACAACGTGGTTCGCCTGTTGATATAGTAAAGACTCGGTAATCAAATATGTGTACACACTATAAAATAGTTGGAAGACAAATAAGAAAAACAATTAAATATTACAAAATATAATATTTTTGGGATTGTTTTTAGTTTAAGTTGAAGTCTTATTTGTTAAAGTCAGTTTTAAGTTCATAGCTGTGTCTTTGAAGATCTGATTGCAATAAAAACAAATTATGAGAAAGTAAACGATTTTCGTTGATATTTAAAATTATATCTTATCAGTAAATTTCTATTAGCTGAGTTCTCTAGCTCGTCCATGCAAACTACTAATACATGTGAATCTTTTCATGAAGAACCAAATGGTATGTTCTACTCTTCCCATCCA
Source organism: Sipha maydis (assembly GCA_034509805.1). NCBI lineage: Eukaryota > Metazoa > Arthropoda > Insecta > Hemiptera > Aphididae > Sipha > Sipha maydis. The sequence continues at coordinate 279,463 of JASXSY010001149.1, forward strand.
AATATTTTCCGGCTATTAGAGTTGTTAAAACGGGCAGACAATTGTTTATAAAAAAAATCCGCAGCACATGTATGACAAGAAAAAAAAAAATTCTGAGAGGCCTGAGAAAAAAAAAACTTCATTGACGACACGACGTATGAATATGAAAATAAAATAAATATCGGTTGTTGATCCGATGAAAATGTTACTCGTAAAAATTTACCGAAAATCTCAAATAATATTTGTTCGTTTAATTATTTATTTATTATTATTTTTATTGTTTAAAACATTATTGTTCGTACACATTGTTCATTGTACAAATTCTATTTCGAATAACGTATTTTTTTCATACACGGTTGATTTTTTTTTTTTTTTAAACCTGTAGCACAATAAATATTAAATCGATAAAAATGATGGAAAAATAAAACGTATTATTTGTTTGTACTGCTGTTTGTTCATCAACGTGAAATATTTGGTAGTCGAATTGATCGCACGCGAAAACAAAAGAAAAAAATGAAAAAAAAAAAAATGTATATCGTTGTACATCAACACGAATTGTTCGTGAATGCTTGTAAAAAGAAGGAACGCGCGCACGCAGTTCGTACCCGACTAGTAGAAAAAGCGGCAGAGCTATCGGAACGCAATCGCGGCACTTGCCACCTCACCCTCACCCGGACGTGCACGCGCGCGCGCGCTTAACGGGGACCTTTGGGGGCCGGAGCTGCTGACGCAAAGGCCGTACGACCCCCGAGAGAGAGCCGTCCCCGGTGGTGCGCGCGGTTCCGGGGTTTACGGCGACGTTCAAGGTACCTACCACGGTACTGGGACTCGAATCGGTCGAAATGATTTCCACTGGTTTCTATTCAATAACCGTATACTGTTCACCGGCAACGGTCGTGTTTCAATACCATGTGCACGGTTATATATAAACGTTAATGTCGCGTTCGGTTGCTTGGTAAAGTATGCAAACGTTTCCACGCATCGGATATTCGTCGAACGTATTGAGATCTAATATTAATACCGGTTTCGGAACCGCGTGAACAGCAATGTTGTCCGTGTACAATTGGAAACTACTGTATTTCGTACTGTACGGGATGCGTTTAACGCGATAAAAAAACTTGTAAACACGCAAACCTAAAATTAATTTTTACGCGATATGACGTTTTTTCATTCTTAAGTTTACCTCTTGGAGAACATCCAGATTAGTTTTCCCGGGTGTAAAAAAATTATAACTTATGCATTTTCGATGCGCTTCAACATAGAGGACGAAATAATTTTACGTATTGGCTATGCACTTTATCGTACAGTTTTTGAAAAAAACGGAATTAACCATCTACGAAATAGTTCACTCTGAGAATAGTACGTAATGTGTATGTACACAACACCACAGCATTTAGATAATGTATCAAATAAAAAATAAAATCCAAAATACGCGATAACGGATTATGCTAACTCAACACTTACCATCGTTCAAAATCAACAAACCCGATCGACTTAATTTCCACAGCTCTTTGTATCCGAGAATACATTTTTAAACGAATTTCATTTCGTGTAATTTAATTTAACAAGTAAAATAAAATGTTTATTCTCATAGAAATGTAGAGTTATTTAGCATTCTTATAAGCCTCGAATATTATACCTTTTAGAGACCAGATGGCTAAAGCTACAGAGGGTTTAATTAATAGAATAATTATAATAATAATAATGATAACTATAATCATAATAATAATAATAATAATAATAATAAAAGGTACCAAACAGTTTAATTAGAATCTCATCCGTTTTTATCCCGATCCCAGGTGACATTTTCAATTAATACCAAAAATTAAAGATTTTACTTTTGCTCTAATTAAGAAGAAACCCTGACCTCGTTAACTCTTTTAACTATTTATTTTTTAACTATTAGGGTTAAGTTTAATGCTCTGGCTTCCTCGAAACATTCCTGTCGATTGAATAGTACGAATGGACAATATTACAACGAACGAATTATATTTTACAATTCTGAAATCAATAGTCACTCCGCATCCGTTCGCCATTCTGTTATAATAATATTTTGAATGCAACGGACTCATATAATTCTTATGCATATAGTATGTATATTACATGGCTTGATTACATATTTTATTAGTATAAACCAAGACTTCATAACAGATGAGAAAATGATTATTTTTTATTTTATTAGATACCTTGTCTTGCTGTATACATTTTGAACGCAATAACACGCATGCCCAGGGGTGATTACCGGAATAATATTAAAACATTGTAAACTGATATTCTCTATCGATGTATGTAATTATTAAAAATTTAACTCTCAATGGATTATTTTCTCGTTTTAAAAACATTTTAAATCATAGTTTGAATCATGTAGTTAAAAATAATTATTTTTATAATTTTAAAATTCCACATAATTATAAATTTAAAATTTCTTTTATGAATTATTTAAAAAAAAATTGGAAAAAAATAAGCTGGAACGTTATATAAATTCTGAACCATATCGAAGTCGGTTGCTGATCGTTCAACAGTTAGTTTTAGCTGGATATTTCCTTATTCTACTTTTCTTCAGGGACAGTCGTGTCTGTAGCTTGGATACTAGAAAAAATTATTGGGGAAAAAAAAAGGTGAAACATAATAAGTCATTCACCGTATGGACTATTAAACTTCAGTACCCCCAGCTTATATATTCATGTACATTTCACACCGTTTTTATCCTTCTAGAATTTCCCCAAAGGGTTTCGTAAGGATTTCAATCGATAGGTATTGTGATGTCTCGCTGGAAGGAGCATTCATTGACAATGCTAATGCACATTTTTCGCTAACCCGCAGCCGAGATTCGGAAACGGAGATTTGTTTTCGTATTATTAATAATAATAATAAATAAAAACACAATTGGTTTGGAGATAATAACCATGGTGGTTTTTTATTAATAATGTTAAATTATGTGTCGAGAAAGTCAACCTGACGTAAAACTCGATCTGCATAAAAATTAACACCGACCAATAAAATAAAAAAGGGGCGACGAGGTTTACGGCACCACGTGACACAAAACTCCATATAATTTCATACACCAATATCTACGGGAGTAGAAATTATTCCAATTCATCCGGGCTCTTGGTGACAGGTGACCATGATGTTCCACGATCGATCACTGCTAACGCCGATCGCCGTTGTCAGCCGCCGTAGCCACTATTCGTACAGGCATCAGTAGTCCGAGATATACGCGACCAAATCCGGTTTTTGTCTGATGAGTGGGTTAACTTAAACCGAATGAAGTGATTACATAAAAAAATAACATGAAATACATTTATTGTTTTAAACCCTCGTTATTTAATTACCATACTTTGTGTACAGTTATGTCCAAGATAGAACGTTTTTATTTTTTTAAAAATATACAATTACATACTTATTTTAAATCAGAATCAGAAAATCACATACTGCTCTGTTCAGAAGATCTTGAGTTTACTCGATTGTATGGTATACTATATCGGGCTATCCCCCCCCCCCCGCCCCAATCTAATTAGCCGTAGACACAATTTATCTGTCCATGAAATATGCGATGTCACTATCTCACATTTCGTCGTTCAGTCCTTCCTGATTTCTTATTCGAGTTTGATGAGATTACAGGGTTTGTTCTCATAAAGTTTTGACTAAACGCAACCCCATAAAAAAAAATCTCATGAGGTCACAGGAACATGGTGGCCAGCATTGGGCTCTCTTCCGAGGGAAAAGTTTTCGGGCAGGCTCATCTCGTCGCATTGGGATCAATGGTGGGCCATCACGGTCTTCCGACCTAACCCCATGTGTCTTTTTTTTATGGAATAAGGTTAAGTTAAAAGTTTATGAGAATAAGCTCCGTGATCTCACCCATCTCAAACAAAAAATCAAGAGATAGATGGAAAAACTGGACGGTGAAAAGTGTGAGCGCGTCTCTGCAAATTGTATGAACAGATCAATTGTTTGTAGGGCTAGTTGTAGGGGAAGCGCTTAAGTGGTGGAAAGTATAAGGCCTTTATTGTTTTCCAAACATAAACTTCAAGATTTTCTGAATTTACACATCAATAAGCGATTTTTAAATTCTGATTTAAAATATGTAAGCCATGACATATTTAAAAAATAATATCTTCATTCTTGAACACCCTTTTTATTTAATAAATATTACCTAGGAATGTGTGCTTCTGCAGTTCCTGGTGTATTGAGATATGTATATTATACGACTGGTTTCGAATTTCAAATTCATCGGCAGGTAAATCACAAAGTCAAATAATCGAGAATGATTTACCTGACGATAAATTTTTTATTTCAAAATCATTCGTAGAAGATATCTTAACATTCCAAGCTACGCATTTATATACGAGTGTTAACCGTACACTAATTTTTGTTATACATAATTAAATTTTTAACATAAAATTCATTCATTTATTTTTTAGTATTGAAAATAAAATACGTATTTCATTAACCATAAAAAAAGTAGCATTGAAAATTTATACTTCATGAAACGTTATTCGGAATAAAATGTTAATGCTCAAAGACTAAGAGACACTTAATGTAAGAAAGGAATTCGAAATTACCCATGATTTATAAAATACACAATTATTGTGTTATATTATATATATATATTAATATTAGTTAATAATAATTAGTTGCAATTAATTTTTTTTTTCAAGAATAGCATTTTTATTTTCCAAGACATGTATTACATATTTCAGTATGCAAAATTGTCCTGCAAATCGAGACATTGATATGTGACGTTATTTAAACTTTGATGTCACAAGAATTGAAAAGGTACTATTTTTCAATTTTTATAAAACATTAACAACAAGAAAAAAGTAGAAAAAAAAAATGTATATATAAATAATTTAAGAGACGAAGGAGGAAATTAAAACCTGCGTTTTAATTAGATTAAGTGGTAAAGTCAAAAATAATAACATTTTCTTAAACTGTTTATCAAAACTTGTTCATTTTCTGAAAATATCTTTTACATACAATTAAATACCAACTGGATAAAAAATTTCTCATGAATCATTTTTTTTTTTACTTGTTGTGTGTTATAACCACAATCAAAATAGTTGTGTGTTACACCGATTTAATTGAGGAATAAACAAAAGAAATACTGGTATCGTTTATTTATTTATAATATTACTAATATATATATGTATTAAGCAATAATTTACAAAAATTAATTACACCACTATTTCTTTTGTTTAGTCATCAATTAAATCGATGTAACACATAACTTTTTTTGATTCTGTTAACTCTAATAGCGATAAAAACACGCGACAAGTGAAAAAAGATGTTAAGATTTATAAGATCAATTTTTATCCAGTTTGTATTTAATTGTACGTGAAAGATATTTTCTGAAAATAAACAAGTTTTAGTAAACAATTTAAACATGTTTTTTTTTTTGGCTTGTACTACTTGTTTTATTTAAACACAGATTTTAATTTTGACCTTCATCTATTAAATACGATGATGTAAATCATGTTTTGGAAAATAATAATGCCAATTTTGAAAAAATTATCTATGATCTCACTGATTATTATTAACTAACCATAATGATATGTATAATTTATTTGTTTAATTTTTTTTTTTTTTTTTTTTTTTTTAATGTTTTATTAACTTATCGTTCCGTTTAGACGTTTTGAAGCATTTTGATTTCCCTAGTACGTCTACAGATATCAAATATATGAAAGACGAAGAAGATTAATTTATCATCTTTTAAATCTTACTTGTTCAGTACTCTTCTACTAATTTACCGTACAATTTTAGGCTTAGAACACTCAAGAATAAGCTGTGTAGGTAAGAAATGGAGAGGCTGTAAGTGGAGGTGAAAATAGAAGATGAAAATGATTAGTCTATATCGAATTACGGAGGTATTAAAAGAGATAATAATGATAAGAGGGGTCGTTTAAGTTCCAGATGCGCATCAAGTGACACAGACTCTACTAATTATAATGAAATTTCTGAAAATACTAGTGGCTAAAAGTGACTCTGGGTTTACTTAGGCTACCGAAGGTGTTTTAGTTCTGAAGGCAATACAAGTGGCTCTGAAGTTATATCTGATGACTGAAGTGCTGATGGTTGCATAGAAGCATCTTCATCAGCAGATGTTTTGACTTTTGTGGGAATAATCATATCCTTTCGTCTTGGGATTTTCCTTACATTGTTACCATCAGGTTTCCTTAAATTTTTGCTCATAGATTTTAACATTTCATTATTGACTACATATTTTGGAATTTCACTAGATGGTTCAGACTTTGGCTGGAGAGACTTAAATGGTGGAGGTGGTGGAGGTGGAGGTATTCTTGTAGATTCTGGTTGTGTTTGTGGTTGTGGTTGTGGTTGTGGTTGTGGTTGTGGTTGTGGTTGTGGTTCTGATTTGCTTGGTGGCGCTGAATAAATAGGATAAGCTTGTTGACTTTTTGCTGGGTGATGAACGTTTGCCATTGTATCATTCACCCCACCTCTTAAATGCGCCCCTGACATAATCATAACATTTTGCCGTATTTGTTCAGCGTTTATGTTATTTATTAGATTTCGGTTTGAAACCTCTGCTTCTAAAATTTATTTGTAAAATAATTATAACAAATATCTACTAAAACTATTTGAAGAGATCCAATCTTACTTTCGAGCATAAACAGTCGATTTTTTAACTTGTCATGTTTTCGATTAATTTTGTTTTCGATGTTCTCGTAATTTATGACTTTAGTGGTTATATGAGTATCTTAATAAATAATATAAAATGTACACGTTTTAAATACTTTTATGTTTCAGTAAATAATTATAAAAATATAAACGATGTATTACTTTCTAAAGTATATAAATATTTTTTTTGGTTGTCCAAATCGTTCTTAATTTGTGTTTTGAACTTGTTGTATTCTTTTTCGTTTGCTGAATGTTTTCGTTTATTACCTAAGAAAAAAATTATATATATATATATATATATATATATATATATAACCTTGGTTGAAAAAAATATTAAAAATATATTAATTAATTAAAAATAAATACTCTTGACTTCATTATCTATCTTTCTGACCATCTGAATCAAAAATTTTTTATCCGAATTTAACGAGTCAACAATATTTACAAGATTGTTTATCTGGTTATTCATTTCTTTGTATTTGACATCTGATTCAACTAAATGTAAAATTGAACATCGATTTAATATTTGGTTGCAATTAAAATTAGATAAAATTAATTATAATTTCTCTTCGGCACTGATGTCGAAACAACTCTCGTGTGAATTTATAATAATTTTATTGTCACGTTTAAATTATGAGTTTATTACATCGTATGTGTGTGAAAAAATGAGTGACTAGTTTCTACGTAATTTTTTTGGACACTATAATAAATGATTATAATCCCATACCATTAGTCGTTTTCAATTTATTTTCCATTATGGAATTATTATCTCTCAGCGTCCATAATTCTTTTGCCATAGAAATATTCTCTTTTTTCTTCAATTCATCATCTAAAATTCAATGAAAATAAAATGTTTAATTAAGTTCGTATGTCTCTCGGTTCAATGAAATTACGACAGTTGCAGTTGGTCGAAGTTGTTTTCATTTTGTGAATTTCATCCTTCAATTCTTTAATGATCTGGTCGTATTTAATTTTTTGCTCTTGTACTGCCATTATATGTTCATCTATATTTGTAAAAAAAAAAAAAAAAAACATGTTTTAAAACGTAACACTATTTTTAAATTCATAACTGTATTTAAATTTAAAAGTTTTGTTTGCCTTTAACCAACGTCATTCTTCGCGCCAATATATGATATCTTTCTATCGAAAATTCTAATTCATTGGCCAATATGCAATTGTCTTTCTTCAACTCGAGCATGGCTAAAAACATGCGATAGTTATTATCGTTTACCGTTCATTATACCGAATTTAAGAAATACGATAACCTGGCCTACCTTTTTCTGTCTCTTCTTGTTCAAAGCACATACGATTTGGCGTTGCCGTTATGTTGTCAGTCTGGTTTCCTTTGTTTTTTGTTTCTAAACGTATAAACATTATTTCATATTGTATCATTTGTCGTTTTACTTTTTTCTTCCGATATATTATTATAGTTTACAATAATATATATTTGAATAATATTATTGTTTTTATTACTTTTAACCCAAACGATTTAAAACGTAATTATTTTTATAAAACAAAGTGCTCGAAGCCATCAAGAACGGTATAGATTTTTCTTATATGATTCACCGGATAACGTTTTAAAATTTACGATATTACCTTCGAATATTGTTTCCGTAGTTCTGTTGTCCACAGCAATGTTTCTGAATCGTTGCGATTTTTCAATCGCTTCTTTTTTCTCAGCGTGATCCTGATTTTGAAAAAAAAAAAAGTTACAAACATTGTTTGTGGTTCTTTACAGCAGAAACCTAAGCGAGTTCGTCCTACAGTTCTCACTTCTTCTTTCATCGCTTCAGTTGTTGAAACGTTTGCCGTGTCCCCTTTATCTTTGCCGTCCTCGGTGTTTCTATCCCATCTTAACCAATCGAACCATCTTCCGATTGTCGTTGGGGTCTGCTGTTGGACCGCTGTTAGTTCTGGCATGCTGCATTGTTTGCTTACTTTCGCCATTTATGCAGTTACTTCTAGTAATATGAACTTAAAATGTTCTGGAATATCACTTACAAAATGTTTTCGCTTACTAGCTGGTTATAGTTATAAAAGTTTTAGTAAATGTAGTATTTAAATCTACAATGCACTTTAAAAAAAAAATGTATGTTCGAAATATTAGATTGACTTCTCTACAGAAAAATCAACAAGCCTATTCGATATCTATGCCAATATTTTTAACAATTCTTCATTTATTTGAGCCACGTTATAAATTTATATTTAAAACACTGTAATATAATATATTATAACCTCTACCGCTTTTCCAATAACTAAATTGATTTGTGACGTTGTTCGAATAATTGGACATAATTTTTCAAAAAAATAAACAATTAGGTATTCTATTTGGTATTTTGTCAAATATACCAAATCAATTATACATTTTTTTCTACGATAAATATTCTCCAAACATCCTAAAATCTAGATATTTATTACACTTATATGACGATCATCGCTGTGTACTTTATAAATTAAACTATCCAATATTTTATGAAAGTGTACGGTTTGTTTTATATTCTTAGAAAAATCTATTAAGTACATATATTCGTTTGTAATTTAAATTTTGACTAATAGATTTATATATATATATATATATATATATATATATATATATATATATATATATATATATATATATATATATATATATATATATCATAAAACATAAATAAAATAGTATGTTTATAAATAATACATTATTAGCTATGACGAATGATTTAAATATTCCAATGTCTTAAGCCCTTAAAATCAGCTTGCACTTATGAAATTATACACGTAGAATATATATTCTATACGTAAACATTGCACCATGACTAATCTGAATTGTTTACAAACTTGTTGTTTTTATTATATTTCTAGTATTATTCTTACAGTATTATTGTCTAATAATTTTTTCGGTATAGTTTCAATAATATATTTATTGTTTAAAAAATGTCAACCGTATATTTATATTTTATATTTCAGTTTCAATTATACTCTTTTCAAATATATCATTTTTTTTTTTTTTTTAAGGGGCATAAATATATTGCTTCTAAAGGGGGTGACAGCTTAAAAAAAACGTTGAGATCTAGTGATATTGAACAATTTGCATATAATTGCAACTGTTGCTTCGTCAAGTGAAATTAAATAATCATAGATTAACTCGTATTACGCGCTTGTAAAAATACTACGACGTAACGTCTTGTCAACGATGAGACAACGTAATAAAAAATCGAATCCAACCTGAGCCAAAACTAGACAATAATATGAAACATGTGTTTCTGTATGAGAAAACAAATACCGTCTGAAATATGGATGAGATTTTGTTTTGATTTAGAGCAGCTTATAAATGAAATTCGTTATGGAAATGTTTATCAAAACGGATGGGTATAACATTTCTTAGAAAATTGCTCTCTGTGGTCTCATTTTAAACCAAAATAAATCTCGTGGTCCATATATTTTACTTAGTTCCTTCGAAAAAATTTACACAGTTCTATTCACATTTCACCTTGTTACGTACTTTTATAACTGTATAAGAACGTCTATTTTTTTTAATTTGAAAAAGAACCATAAAGTATAATTGTTATTCTAATCTAAGTATTTTTCTTTAGGGATATAGCATTGGTGTAATATAATATTTAATATCATATAAATTATTCAGTATAGTTCACGTTCGACAGTTGAACATTTGATTAAAAATTATACTTTGAAGTAAAAAATACATTTTAAACAACTACCATGTATACAAATTTGTAGCTACGTAAATATTTTTCCCGGCAGAATATATTATACCACAAATTTAAGATATGATGAATTTAAACCGGTGGTATAATTTAATTCGTTATTTATCAAAAACAAATGGTTTATATTAATCCAAAAGATAGTTTTTTAATATACATTTCATATACAACTCAACCACTTTAGAGTTTAATAAATAATATTTTATACAAAATGATTAAAAGTTAGAAATTCACTTGAATGCGTTGTTTTAACTTATAAGACTTTGTATTGTTTTAGAATGTCAATGCTTTATACTATACACAATACAAAGAAAGTATACACATTTGTACAGCTTAAGAGTATTATTGTATACAACAAGTAAATGTTAAAGAACCTAAAAATCATTTATTTGCTTTAATTACATAAACATTTAAAATGTTCTTGTGTTTTTATTGTTAACATTCAGCAAATTACATTAATTGTGAAAAAGCATAAATACTTTTCAAAAGTATAATGCTTACCAACTAACAATGCTCATTTGAATTATATAGTTTATATTAAATTCAATTAAACCAATAGCTGAATGTTAAACATTTTTCATTCGTTAAGCTATTGAAACTATTGAAAAAATAATTTTAACTATTCATCGATAAAACTCATACATTGATGTGAATATCATTTACGTTAATTTATAAACCTTTTTTATTTTTTTATCTTGTATCAAGTTCTTGTTGTGCATATTCTTCAGATCAGTTATTTTTGTTGCATAAAAAAAAAAGTGCAATCCAATATTTTAAGTTTAAACAGAAGGGGATTGGATTTTAACTGCTCAAAATCACATAAATGCCTCTTCCAGTAATACTTTAATCTGACGGGAATTATATAAGTTTAAAATAATTCAAATTTATAATAGTAATACCATGATATAATACGAGATCCAAATATTTTTTAATAATAACAATAATAATGAAATACAAAAAAAAAATAATAAATAAATAAGACGAGAGTTTTTATTACTTGTTTAATTGATATATCACTTTCACTTCTTATTACATTATCATTTTTTAAGATCTTGAAAAAATATCTATGTACGTTGGTCCATCTCGTTCAAAAATATATAAAGATGTATAATTCATACATTCAAGGCTTATTCTAATTTTATTATGTTATTTCTTAAAATACGCCAGATAATTTGTTTTCCTTATCCGCATTCGATACAATCAACTAATTCGTTTCTGACAGATATTATACTCCCATGATTCAATTGTAAAATACTGATTTACACAATAATATTTGCACGAAGCTCGGATAAATCAACTCTGCATAAAACAGATTGCGCATTGAACAATTTAAGACTGGGTATACACACACACTTTTTGGCACGGTGTATGCATACGTTAAAAGGAAGCGATTTATTGTGACTCGCAATAGAGAATAAAGTTAGTTGAATAATAAGCACTAATGGGATTTTGAAATAATAAATTATGTTGATTATATTTATTTTAAAGATATTTTAGTTTTTATAGGCAAATTAGGACGTAAGGTGTTTAGAGTATATAATTTTGTATACTTAACATTTTAATTGTAAAACGTTAAAGCGAAACAAAATTATAGTTACCTGTTTATTAAACGAACGATATGAATTGTAGAAATCGTATTAAATCCAGTACACTACATGAATACGAATGCACTGCGAACGCATCACCGTACCCGTAAATTTGAGATTTCAGTAACACGCGTACTTGTATCACATGAAGTCTGTATTAATTCTATGAACGGAATTGCATCGAAACATCGAAAAATGCATTGATTTGCACTGAATTATTCGGTGCGGACTTTAGTGGACATTCAATTTACGCAATCACTATAGGTTTGAACGTTTACGGCTTTTGTGTACAGTCCCTTTTACCAGTGGAACATTACTAAAGAGAGAATGACCGTTTTGGCTGCAGAACGGTCGTTGTTTTATTGGCCATGATAAACTCTTAGAAAGTTCTCAAAACTTCATGCATGCGTATAGACATCACGTCAAGCTCATGGATCCGTCGTATTTTTGTTATTGCGCGCACAAACGGTGAATATATTTTTAGATTAGATCGGAAAAAAGCACGGGACCGTAATACCATTTCAAGTATGTCAATTTATTAAGCAGTTATTTTGCTGCTGATCAACATTATTATAATAAATTTATCTTTTTAAATTGAAATCTCGATTTCTCTTTATATACATAGTAGTTATACCTGCGTTAGAGAAGAAAAAAAAACAATCATTTCCCGACTCGAGTATATCTCAACTGTAATTTATTCCATAGTTTTTTTTTTTTCGCGTACGAGTTAATGCGAGGCTACGTATAATAGTTTAAACTAGTGATGGGTCGAACCCTGATTTTTTAAATCGAACCGAACTTGAACCCACTTTAAATTATTTTTTCGAACTCGAACTGAACCGAACCTTTATATTTTCTACCGAACTGAACCGAACCGAACCTATTATGATTTTAAGTCGAACTCGAACTTGAACTCGATACTTATAATCATGAACATTGCACCTACCTACAAATTAAATCAGCCATAATTATTAATTACTATTGTATTTTAAGTTTTCGTATTACCTATTCTATATTTTATCTTTTAAGTCTAAGTAATTGTATTATTTACAATACATTTAAATTTTAGATAATTTCTTATTATTGTTATAATTATTTTTTACATAAGTAGGTAACTACATAATAAATAGTAATAATTTAATTATTAATTATTAATTTTGATTTTCGAACCATCATGGCCAGTAAGTCTGTTTCGACAAATATTTTCAAGTTCGATTTTCGAACAGTAAAAGATGCTTAATGTTCGGTTCGATTTTTTTTCGTGCTGAGTTCGAATTTCGAACCGAACCGAACATCAAGGGTTCGGTTCGGTTCGAGATTCGAACAGTTCGACCCATCACTAGTTTAAACATAACCGTACAAACAGTTATAGGTTTGTAACAATATTATTGGTTTCCGCCGTACGACAATTGTATTTGTAATAACTCTATTCAGTTGTGTTTTAAATTATTTTTTCTAATGCGCACCGATGTAATCAAATACTATGTACAAACATGTATTTGAATTAAATAACCGTTAAAGCAATTCGAATGAAATCTAGAACAAAAAAATAAATATAGTGAAAAAATGTTACGATCCAACTACATCCAAATCGCACTCGGAGCAATAAACGATTCTCGAAATGCGTCGAACGTTATAAACGAAACTAATACGCACGAACCGCGTGTGCGTAAATAGATACGCTTGTGCGCGAGTTTTCGACGGGTGGTCCTGGTCCGATATATTTGAACTTTTTTCACATTTCTGACCGGTGCGCTACACGCCGTAGATCGGTATGAGCCGAAAACCGGACGAACAACCGATCGTCAAGCATTACAATCGTACAACGAACGGCGGAGCTAAAAGCATTTCGAATCTTTCGTACGATCGAAAGGTATCGGTTCAACCCTTTCTGTAAACATTACGCGTGCACTCGACGACGTAATGCCGGCCGTGTTGCGCAGGCTGTCGCTAATCGAACAACGCATATGCACATCCAACCGGGTATCATTGGCTTCGGCGTTTCAAATAACCGAGCTTAAGCTTGCATGTCGCGAGCCGTGTTACGGATGCTAATAACAACGCGTGGTACGGCTGACTGAAAGAGTTGCACGGCCATCAATCAATCATCGTTTTAAAATCGTTTTCGTATTGAAAACAGATAAGGGGGGGAATGACGGAAACGAAAAACGAAACGCGGTACTTGCAACACCGCCGCGGGTTTTAATAACCGTGCGTGCACGTAAATGACATGTATTTTGCCTCGCGAACCACCGGGACTCCCTGAACCGTGTTCGCTGCGCAGACGAGACGTTGTTCGAAGAGCGCGCGCGACAGAAGGTAACGCTAACGTATTGATCAGTTAGACAAGACGACGAAGAAACGAAATGAAACTATTAGAACGGTTGCGTTGGGACTCGTAGACAAATAATGCATGCGCGTATGTACACGTATATATGTATATGAATGGTTTGCGCGTAAGTATAAATGAACGAATGAGTAAACGCTTAGGATCGCGAATTTTTTACCGTTAACATTGTCACAGTTTAAAAAAAAAATAAAATAAACGAAATCAAGTTCAGTTTGCTCGCGCGATCAATACGGCACAGCCGTCAAGTGTCTGACTACACACGGTGTTGCTGCTGCTGTCGTCGGGACCCGGGACCGAATTGGAAATCGCCGTGGCATTGCGTAGTCATACGGAACGTCCGAGGTAGTGGACGAATTCGAACACCCCCTCCCCTTCCTGTCTCCTATGAAACGGTTTTCAACCTTTTTCTCCTTTTCTCCTTTTTTTTTTTTTTTTTTGTAAGTCGACAACCTAATTTAGATTCGTAAAAATGGCCGACGTACTTGAAACGATTGATGATGGATTATCGAAACGGTAAAAATTACAAACCTTTGGAAATACAACTTTTATTGGTTGGAATATTTTTTTAAAAAAAAAAAAAAATCAAACTTTGAAATTCAGATAAAATTATTTAAACAGTCGAAAGAAAATATTATTAATAAATAATATGAAAAAAAAAAAATACATTATTAGTTCGAATAGAAATTAATGCGGTACTTGTGATTAGCGAACCGAACGAAGAATCGCGGGTGAATGGTTGACGAACTTATGCCGTAATTTATTTTCGACATCTTTAGACCTTTATTATAGACCGTAGACGCGTAGACCTTTTTTTTTTTTTTTTGTTGCTTTTTGCTATTATTTCTAATAAATGAGACGATAACCAATAAGAACGCCTTCATAATTGTTTTCCTTATCTGTGATTATTATAATTTTATCATAATGCCGTAATAATATTAAAAGTTTTATACTTTGAAAGCTTACAGTTTCAATTAATTACTCGTATATTTTGGCGACAAGCGCACCGTGGAAATACGTGACAGACCGGTTGAAAAGTACGGCACTAATGTACTCTTCGCGGTGTACGGATCTCGTGAGAAATTCATATTATTTTAACCGTGAATACTTTTTTCTTAGAAAAAAAAAAAAAAAATGAATCCATTAGTGTCTTAGTTTCTAAAGAGTTGGGAGAAAACGGAAGAGTTAAGTAGGTTTACCTAAAAAAAAAACATTTTCTACAACTGGACAAAAATAAAACTGAACGTAAATCGGAAAACGAATGCCTGCAGTTTTTAGCGGAGAAGGAACGCAACCGAAACAATCGTAAAGTGACATGGTTAATGTTCGTAAACTTTGGATTAAGATCGGGATTTTCAGGAACGCTAAAATCGAATTCGATTACGTTTTAAAGTCTTCCGACATAGCCGTCTATGCCCGTCATCCAGGGCTTATAACCGCGATTGTTTTTGTACTATATATAATGTTGGTCGTGCACATCTGCGAAAATCGAAGAACGATGGTCTGGTCGATAAGGCCGTACCAAACGCACGGACGCGCGTGACACTTTAAATATGAAAAAATGAAAAAAAATATATATATATATATATATATATATATATATATATATATATATATATATATATATATATATATATATATATATATATATATATATATATATATATATATATATATATATATATATATATATATATAGCGCATTAACCGAAGAGGAACACGTGTATTTAGATTAGCGGAACGGAGTGAATATAAGATCTGCGATGGCTCGATCTATGGGTTGTATGTGTTCTATCGGTGGTAATCACCGTTGTGCAATCCCGAAGAAAAACTCGTAAGAAACCGCTTTATAATCTTGTAAGAAAAAAAAACCCTTTAACGCATAATCCAGTCATCAGTGTCAATCGGAAAGTTTTTGAACTGTGGTTAGGTTTAAATGGTGATAGAGCTGGTCATTGTTGATATATCGGCGATAATATAGGAAATCTAGGTGATTTCAATATTGTCGAATGTCGATTTCGTTATTGTTGAAAAGTTTCTATTTCACGACAGATGAATAATTGTGTTCGATCGTTCATCCGCACCGAGACGAAACTTTAACAGAATAAGTTTGTGCCGATACTTGTTATATACTATAATAACCGATCAATAGATTGTGATTCTAAAAATTAATTAAACGATCTAACATAATATAGAGTGAAATCCATTTCACAAAGAATTATGTTTGAAGGTTTCATAGAGCAAGGTCAATGTTTTATACGATTAATACTTTACGGTATTTTAATAAATTTCGACCGATATGAGTTTCTGTTAAAAAAATCATTGTTGAATTTAATTTAATTTTATAAACTCATTTTTTCAAAGTGCAAATAATATTTTAGTATCTTAAATTACGTATTTTCTTCATTTCGTTTTGGTGGTGTTTGTTTTTTTTAGAAAATTAGTAATCGGACGAATTTAAATTTTAGAAAATACAAACCTATAATAATTTTAATAAAAAATGGAACAGTTCAATATTTGTTATTAATATTAATTGTCATAATTATTATGCGTAAAATGTTCCAGTACCACAATATTTTTATTATTTATATTCTAGTGATATTTTAAATTTGTGATAGTAGAATGAATTAACTATATTGTAATATGTATGTTGGGTGCAAAATATAACTAATAGTGTCTACATGTCGATATATTTTTGTGGAAAATTTAAAATTTAATTTTATATTTTTTTCAAAGATAAACACTAATATTTGAATACAGAGGGTTCATTTAGAAGTAAAACAAATTAAAATTAAGCCAACTTCTATCAACGCTGAAATAAAATAAATTAGTTTAATATTTTTAAATGTTGTTAGGTATGAAAGTTTTTAATTTCGAAGTAACTAATTATCGTTCTTATATTGTACAGTTTAAATTATTTTCTTTTATACCTTTTATATAATTTTATTTTATATAATTTATTTTTTTTTTAAGTGATAATATAAATTATGCTTTAGGTATCAAAAATTAAATAATACGACAATAATAATGATATCCAAAAATTATTATTTTACAACATTACTTATCCTCGTATCAATAAGTAATAATCTAAAATACATACTATGCAAGAGTAATTTTATTTTAGTTATATACCTAAATTGTAAATATATTAGACTATCGATTTGCATAAAAATTGTCAAATCGTATAAAGTAATTTACTCAAATAAAATTCAAAATGCATAGAAACTGTAAAAGCGTAAACACGCCTTGTAATTTTATTTTACATTATCGGATACAAATGTAATACACAATCAAAAAATTTACTTGATTATAGACATGAAAATAATATAATATTGTTACTCACCGAGTTGCTTTGTGTGATATTATGTTTCTGGAAATTTTGGTTATTTGGCTGAACACCTATAATTCCCATTATTCTATAATAGGTACAATTACAAACTTTAGAGACAAGTTTAATGCATTATGTATCGTTGTTATAAAAAATAGATCTGTATGCATACAATATAATAACAATACTATTCAAAGTCACCATTCAAATGTTTCGCTATTAACTATTACCTATTAACTATCATTAATAAAGGTACGAGTTAATTTTAGACCACGAAATGCCTGACCGCCATTGGTATTTACAAGTTTCGTATCAACCTAACCGTTTCCACTTTTGCACAATTTC
Organism: Sipha maydis; assembly: GCA_034509805.1. Classification (NCBI taxonomy): domain Eukaryota; kingdom Metazoa; phylum Arthropoda; class Insecta; order Hemiptera; family Aphididae; genus Sipha; species Sipha maydis. Next base: position 297,388 of record JASXSY010001149.1, read on the forward strand.
CGCATCGCATCGGATGTATTGAACCATTAATACGTGTATTAATTTCACAAAATGAATGGCGGCCGATGTAGAGAAATTAGCGTGGACGTAGTGTAACTACGGAAAACTGTGCAGTTGCACACCTTCACTAATTTACATTTCGCCACTATTTGATCAGTTCTGAACCATCATTGTTTTGAGGTTAAATCAGAAAATATGGATGGGATACCATTACCGATTGCGTTTATACATCAACAATTAGCCATTAAAATAAAAGCGAACTTGTGATCAGAACAATGTAATACATCCCGAAACCCGTCGAAAAGTTATAAATTACAACGTAACATTATTTTGTGCTGCAGCGATGAACACTGTTCGAGGTTTTATTTTTATGCTCTTGCGACGAGCATTGACAGTATTTTAATAAATTTAATGTAATTGCAAAAAAAAAACAGTGTTTACAAAACTAATATACCATATGAGTTCATGGGTCAACATATATGAAAAAAAAAAAAAAAAATGTTCGTTATTCGTTGTAGTAGGCCACTTGTGAGTGATATATATTATATATCCCTACGGGTAGTCAACTCTGAGATCGCTAATTATTATGGTAGATATTTTCAAGTGTTTTGAAGTTAATCTTACTAGGGCGTAGGCCTACATAGAAATTAATCGATTCGTACGTGGACAAGTTCTCGGTAAGCTAACAATACACGGGGGAAGGGCTTGAAACTTGTAAGCTGATAAACATTTACTCGAATGTTTATATTGGTACTATATCATATATGCAAGCAAGTGTGTGTGTGAGCAGTGGCGTACCCAGGATTTTCAAATGGGGGGGGCTAAACAAAGTAAATTCAAATTTGACATCATCTTAACAAACAATTTTCAATAAAGTCTTATAACAGTTAATTGTAATATTTCATTATAATATAATTCTTATAACACATACATAATATATTAGTGATATATTTAATTAGTAGGAACTAGGAAGTAGGGACTGATTTATTATACAAAATATGTTATACGATAAATTATTTTATTTTATATAGGTAACTTCAAAATACATATTTTATTTTTTACATTATTTGCTCAGTCTTCTAATTGCATCCTTCTGGGTGCCTTTTTGGAAAATAATTTAATTATTTCATCCTCACAGAGTAGTTCTTTTTTGTTAATATTTGTTAATGCCAATCCATTGAGTCGTTCTTCCGACATGGTTGAACGTAGATATGTTTTTAATCGTTTTAGAGTTGAAAATGTACGTTCAGGCGTCGCCGAGGTGACTGGCAATGTCGCAAACAATTGTAAAAGTATTTTTATATTTGGTACGACAGTTGTGCAATGGGGTAATGTATCAATAGCTGAATCTGTTTTAATTTGCTTATTTTTCCATTGGTGTCTCCAAATGCGCAACTCTGCTTTAAGAATAGAATTATCATCAGTTGAAAGATCTTGAGCATAGATAGAAGCCGCTTTCAAAATAGTTTCATCATCGTACATACTAAAATTTGATGGAATAAGTCCCTGTAAAGGTATTATATCACTAAGTCATTGATTAAATCGTGCATCCAATTCTTGAAGGATGAAATCAAGAAAAGGAAGAAACACTGATACTTTGAAGTATGTTTCTGGATCTTTTGAATTTATATTTATTCTTTGTGTTTGCCTACCACATATCCGAGGCATGCATATTTCTACATTTGCTAAATTTGCAATATCAGAAACATCCTTAAAAATTTGTTTAAAGTGTCCATCTGCACCTTCTCGAAGCTCTTCTAGTGCACTTCGAATAACCATTACGTCGGATAATGCTTTAGAAATATCTTGTTGTTTGCTCTGAAGAGAAATACTGAGTTGTAAAGTGTAGGCAAAACAAGTTACTGTAACTTCAAGTGCAACGAGAAAATCAGTTTTTAGGAATATCATGGTTTGTACTTTGTATTTTATAAAACAAAATTTATTCCATAACACGGCCAATGGGGGGGGGGCTGAAGCCCTCTAAGCCCCCCCCTGGGTACGCCACTGTGTGTGAGTTTGCACGAAATCGTATTATATATCTCTCTACGTACACCATACTCTTTTGAATTTAATATAAACTAATAATAGCATTGCAGTTAAACTATCAAAGTTAACGATAATGGTAAAAACACATTTAAATCATCGTCTAGTCAATACAAGGAAATAACGATTTGAATTAACCATTTACCAGCAACTTTTTAAGTTTAAAGTCAATACAGAAAAAAATATCGTTATCTTTGTTACAATCAGTAAATAATATTTCTAAATGGCTCTCCCGAACCATGCTTATTATATTTACAACCTTTTTTTAGTATTACATAATTATTTACCAATTTTTTGATCTTTTACTTACTCTTTATAATAACGTAAATTTCAGTAGTATTTATCACAGTTCTTAGTTAAAATATGGCGTTTAATCAAAATATTTAATCAGTTTTTAAAGTTTACTCAACCTTATGAAAATGAATTAAATCGGTTAACTAACCATTTAGTTCAAGTTGAAAATAATTCAATTGTTAACTTAATTTTGTCTTTTATAACTACATTTTTGTAGTCTTCCTGTGGTTAAATCATAAGTATAAACATTTTCCAATAATATTTCTGTTGGATATAAAAAAATAAAAAGAACCGGATGGGCCTCGCTCTGCTATACAGTTGGGGGTGGAGTGCACCTCGTTTATAGGATAGATCATTATTACAATGGATTTGTTAAATTTGAATGCAATGATAGATATCATTGTATACGAATAACGATTCTGAACGGAGTTAATATGTTTGTGTAGGATATAATACATTGTTATTTATAAATATTGTAAAAAGTATATTTTATTTTGAAACGATAAATATATTTTTCAATTAGGATGGGTTGGCAGTTGCATACAGCGACAATTTGAGTGAAACGATCTCCAAAATTTTTTAGTTACGATAAGTTTAACTTATTATAAACCTTGTATTAAATTTTCAAGAGTTTTCGGTCTGCCAATTAAATAGCTGGTAAAAATTTCAAAAATCTGCGACTTATACTTTTTGAATTATAACAAATATTTAAAATCGTTTGAGAATAAATCGCTATTTTATGCAATTTCGTAAATATTTAAATTTCAAACAGTCATAAAATGTTTTCCTCTAAGTCCGGTAGAAATTGTTTTAAAGATTTTTGAAGAGTAGCTTATAGATAACCTAGTGTTAAAATTTTGAACCTTAAGTATGAACAGAAAAAATTTTATGAATTTTTATCTACAAAATAACTTGCAAATTATCGTGATTTTTACACATTTTATACAAATTTGAGCATTAAGGGCTTATAAAAAAAATTTGAGTAAACCGATCACCGATATTTTTTAGTTACGATAAGTTTAACTTATTATAAACCTTGTATTAAATTTTCAAGAGTTTTCGGTCAACCAATTAAATTTTATAGATGTTTTAAAACAAAAATTTTACAAAAATCGAAAATTTAAATTGTCTATAGATAAGTCAAAATATGTCAAAATACTTTGAAAACATAACCATATATAGTGAACGCCAATATAAAGATTTGGTGAATATTTCAAGTTGTTCCGATTTTTGGTTTTTGAGTTAGAGCATTTTAAAAAAATGTGATTTGTAAAAACGTGATTTTGCGTAAAATTTCCCGTTTTTTCGTAATTTTTTTATCGTTTTTTTCGTTTTTTTAAAAAGTATGGAAAAAGTTAGATTTTTGACTTGCCAAAG